>CAIGRB010136753.1:0-23591 GCA_903798255.1 Fraxinus quadrangulata
TTTCATAGAAAAGTCATTTAGTGGGTGTTTTGACACCCATTCTTTTGAGATTTTAATTTTTTGAATAGTGATTGATGGAAAAATGTGTAGTGAAAAAGTTATGAAAAATTTTAAATTTGTGTATAATATTATTTTATTGAAGGAATGTGTGGTTGAAATGAAGAAAGAGAAAAATAATGAGAATGAGTGTCAAACAGGGGCAGTAATATATTTTCTCAAATTTACTAACGATAAGGTTGCTTGGTTCGATAATGGTCTATTTCTTTCCATTCGCCGTACAAGCATGCATTTATTGATAAATAGTAGAATTGTGTTTTACACTATCGTGTACTAGTTTGAAGTCAACACCTTAATCTTGTCATAATGCATTCAGTTATTGATAAGCTAAATAATCATAAAAATCACTTTTATATACTGGCTCAAAGATGTTACTTTATTCGTAAGAACATGTTGGAGGTGCAACTAAATCACCTTCTTTTATGAAATGAGAGTTGAATATTTTGATTTTTTTTTTTTTTTTAAACTTAAAAAGGGAACTATGCTTAACAGTTAAATTTGGATATGGAGCTCTCTTTTTTTCTTGATATTGAAGAAAGACATGTTCATGATTTTATTATCTTATGTCAAAATTAATAGGATCCCATTTTTACATCTCAATGTCCCCTATTATGGTGACACGAGGGTAAAATCTATATTGATGGAAATGAATTCTTTCCATGAGCATGCCGCTCTCTATAATGAGAAACTTGCTATTTTTCGAAAATGAATATGCTCTGTTGATATCTTATAGATTCATGAATCATCTTCAATGCGAAGACAAACTACTTCTTGGACTTTTTACAAAAGACCCATAGTCACTCCTCCGTACTTGGCTGATGAGTTAACTATTGGTGTACTTATTTAAAGGAGAGTTTTGGCGGGAAGGGTAACAAGGTAAATTTCATATCACCATTTCCACATTTTTTTCAAGATCCAACTTTTTAGTCTAAGGGACTGCTTGGAAGTTTCGACATATCGGTTATGAGCGTATTTTAAAATGTCGTTTATGAGCGAATCGAATATGAGTAATTTTAGTAATAATTTTTAAAACAATTCAACCCATAAGCCATAATTGAGAGTTTATTATTTATCAGTTCTGAATTTTTGTTTCAAAAATATAAAGTTACATGTCGTTTTAGTGAAATTTTCAGTTTAGTTTCTTGTATGAAATTTTTTACTTATAAGTAACATTTTACTTACATGTAATTTTTTTATATACAAGTTAATATTTAACTTAAGGTTAAATAAAGCTAAATATTTACTTAAAATTTTATGTTAATATTTTTTTTAGTTATAAACAAACTTTATAATTGTAAGTTTAATTTTGTACTTTTAAATAATTTTTACTCATAAGTGAATTTTTTTTACTTGCAACTAAATTTGTATATTTCGTAAGTTATTTTTTGTCTTATTAATAATATTTTTACACAAAAATATTTTTTATTTTTTTTATCTAATAAACATTTTACTTATAAGTAATTTTTTAAGGGATAATTGCAACGGCGATAGCAAATATTTCATTTAATAGTAGACTTTGCCCAAACATTTAATTTGTGCTATCCACGGTACCAAACCTTTCATTTTTGCCACCAACGGTACCAAACCTTTCAAAATGTTCGCGAGTTGAAATCCAAATGGATGGTTTCTGTTAGTTTAACTGTTAATTGACCAAATAATTGATTTTGACAATAATGTTGACTTATTTTAAAAAGTTGAAATTGTAATTTTATATTTTTTAATAATAAAATAACCAAAAACAAATAATTAAAATTAAAAACTCATTCAATCATCTTCTTCACCACTCATCCCGACCACAAATTTGCAAATTTAGGTTTGGAACTTCGAGGCTTCAACAAGCTTGGGATGGAGTCCTCTGAACCGAATGTGCGCTCTGTTGCAATGCAAGTAGCTCTAAAGAACTCTACTTGTGCATTGAGCCCAAAACTTCATATTGATTGACCATGGAATCAGAAATCCAAAACTTCATCCAAAACAGTTCATTTTCTTCACACCCCACACACTTACCCCCACATTTCCTCACCCAGCCCCAACCAAACGACAAAAATCCACACACCTCCACCGTACCGACGATCGCAATCCATCTACACACAGACTGCAGTGACCACCTAATTTTAATTACTTGATCTTTGTTATTTTATTATTTAAAAAATGTAAAATTACAATTTTAACCTTTTAAAATCAGTCAATATTATTGTCGAAGTCAATTATTTGGTCAACTAACAATCAAACTAAAAAAAATCGTCAATTTGGACTTCAGCTATGAACATTTTGAAAAGTTTGGTATAGTTGGTGGAAAAAATGAAAGGTTTGATACATTTGGTGGCACAAATTAAAGATTTGAGCAAAGTCTGCTACTAAATGAAAGGCTTGGTACCGCTGTTGCAATTATTTAATTTTTTTGCTTATAAATAATTTTTTTAGTTAAGTATATTTTTATTTATAAATTAATATTAAACAAAATATGTTGATTGAAAATAATTTTTTTTATAAAGAGTAAAATTAGAAGAGAATTTAAGAAACGACAAAAAATCGCCAATTTGATAAATTGAGAAAACAGATCAAAATTATAGCACACCATTTTTGAATAGTTTTCTTTTAATACCTAATAAACGGTGCCACTCAAAATCGATGAAAATAAAACTCTCAAGTAGGCCCTAAAGGCAGTCATTTTTCTTTAAAAGGTATTGTGTACAAATGAAAGAGAGTAGAAAGCAAAAGAATAATAAAAACAAAATCTATGATGTCCACTCCAAACACCCCAGAATAATTTTCCATTACTCCAACTCAAGTACAGTTAAAGTTGTATTTAACATTTAAAATACAGAGAAAAATCTGTGAAATGCCTCATTAATTAATGACTTCAAATAAAGGATTTGTCTAAAGCATCATAATAAAAAAATAGAGATAATGCGTAAACAAACGAATTGGACAAATTATCGGAGCACTCTACCGATTCCGTGAAAATATCGAATAATATATCTAGTAATTGATTCATAAAATTTATTCATCAATAACAATACTGTTAGACATGTTTAATACATAAAATGAAGAGTACCCAAAATAATTAAAAACAGAAACATTTGGTTGCTTGTTCTGTCCTGTGACCAATATGAGCAAAATACTTGCTTCAGAACTCCTGTAATGACTCCCTTCTATGCAAGGTCAAAGTGGCTATATCATTAAATTGATGCAACTTCCCCAACTCAGCTGCATAATTATAAGAAATTGAAACCTTTGGACATCGTAGAGGAGAATCTAGCGTACTGGAGGTCAAATACCTCACATGTTTGAGGCTTTACAATGCTACTTAAATGCTCCTAATTGACTGTCAAAGGCCTGCACAAATACACATGAATTCACCAAAATATATAAACTACAACATTGATTTTTTTTCATGGCTAGATTTTAATGCTTCACACATAGGACGATGAGATTTTCAGTTAGCATTGCAAATGAAAATCATCATTTGTAAATCAGAAACACAGCCAAACCTTTGCATTTCTGAGCATGAAAGTCAATTCTTTATTTCAGATAAGCGAGAGCCAAAACCAAATAAACTAGATACTGCCATAAAAGCTTAAGCAAGATATAAACAAATATATGCATGACCTTCCTAATTAAGCTTAATCACTAAGGCACGCCACCACTCATCTCATGAACATGCAAAATCTCCATTTCATTCATTTTCTTCTCGTGTATTTGTAAGCAGCTCTTAATGAAGACGAGTCAACTGCCAATCCTGTGCAGATCTGTAAAATCTATACAATTTCTGTGCAAGTTTCTCATCCATTCGGAGTTGCTTCAAAGCTTATTAAAACTTTCATTAGGCCAAACTATATATCGACATGTATATATACTTGGCAGAGAAAATCCAATGTAGTGAAAAGCTCACTTTTTACCACACAAATCCAGGAATATCTGTTCTTACCCAAGATAAAACTGTTTTGGGGCCTACTAGTGTACACTGGTTATTTCTCAGCCACTTCCAGATACTCCCTTCTAACTCTCTAATCTGAAGCGCAACTTGAGTAACGTCATGATATACAGTCTATAGGGAAAAAGAAAGATTAGAAGAGGAAGGGGAAAAGGAAGAAGAGAGGAGAATAATTTAGCTAGGAGGAAAATTTTCCATATACCTGTAATAGTGATCAGTATCATCTGTTGGCTGTTGCCCTTAAATAGATTTTAGAAACTTAAATTCAAGGAAACTTCCAACATCACAAGCCTAACAAACTACTGAAGCTATCTAATCTTGTCCAAACAAAATCCTAACTAAAACAAAATAAAATTGGAAAATTCTATATTATTTTCGATGTTAGAAAGGAAACTTTTAGGTTTCCATCACATCAACCAAGTTAACTGATTATAAGAGTACAACCGACATAAGAATAATTAGTTTGTATAAAGATTTCCTTCACTACAGAACTCTAAACATCTACATATGCTTTTAAGAGCCTCAATTGGAAAAACTTCAGCAACTCAGTACACCAGACAACAAATTATATGGAAGTATCACATATGAACTTAATCCAGACTGCTAGAAGAGGTGAAATACTTGTAGAATGCAGCATAGCATATCTTAATTCACCCTTTGTTGAACAAGAACATGGATAATATCAAAAATGAAACAATACTGATTATGTACTTACCAATTAAAGTAGGCCGAAGACCAGGACCAAATCAAATGTTGTAAAAAAAACTTTCAGGGACACAACTTTGAGAGCTTTTAATACACGGTGTCATCACAATAATTTTAGCTTTGAATAAAAATATATTCAGCTCCATCACATTGATTTCGACAATTCAGGCTACCATTCTCAAAAATACAAGATCGGTACCTACCACCTTCATTCCTCCAGATATTGTCCAGCCACTGCAAATCACAGCCAATAATTAATCTATCATAAATATCCAAAAAACAAATGAATGGGTCTTCATTATCAAGATACTTGTCAGAACAGATTAAACAGGGGAGATTGATATTTTTACATGGAGAATTTTAATTTAAATCATTTCAATTTCAGATCTCAAACCAATGACCAGAGTGTTAATTCCGCATTAATTAATTTCACAAAAATACTTTATTTTCACCGATCAAACGTTTGTCGACACTAGCATGTTTGGGAAGTGAATATAGTTTAATCACTTCTGGTCAAACATAATTTTTATCCCCACACAATTACTACCAACTTATTATCCACACATTCCGCAGGACCCACATCTTATAACTACATATCAAACATGCACTAGAACTAGTCAATTGTCAACGGTGTGGATTATATCAAAACTGTAATAAATGAGAAACATTAAATATAATGGTGGCATTAATTTATTGGCTTTGAAGTTAAGAAAGCATTTGGAATCACCCATCAGGGTGTACAATTACATCTATAGTATACAAATAAATCATCAGTGTAAGGAAGATTAATTTCAATAATCCAAATGTGGATTGCATGACAGATTACACACATATGGTCAAACCAGTGAAATTGGATTGTAAGATTCATTTTATAAAGCTTTCCTCCGCAACAAAGCCCTAAATTGGACCTTGGTTGAATAAATACCAAACATTAAAAATGCCGTTTTGCAGTTATAACAAGTTAAAAATAGACAGTAGCTTTATAGAGTAAACATAAGAACACAAAGAGAAATGAATATTGTTTGCAAAAGTACATACCAATGGAAGTGGGCCATATTCCAGGACCCACTCAAATGCTTGAAAATTCTGTGGGGCACGATTTTGACTATTAATTCAATGTGTAACCACACTGATTACGAGGGTCGTGTCTTTGAGCTATTAATTCATGGTGCCATCACACTAATTACTACTTCCAGTAAAAATATTTTCAGTCCCATGACATTGATTGGTACCAACTCCAGTCCACATGTTTCCATGTAACGCTGATGAGCCCGAGATTTTTCACCCTCAGCAAATGACTGCCCATAAATCAAAAGACACTTGTCAGAACATATTAAACATGAGCGATTGATCTTTTCTTCCATGGCGTTGGATAAAATTATCATTTTCGAATCTCAGATTGTCATTATGCTAGCTTCATTCAATCCTGTCACATGGGTAGCAAAGGCATAGGTGCGGTATAATTTCAGCATTAATACAATTTTACATCTAATGATTTATTTTCATTAGTAGATCAATTATAGAAGGTTGCTAATCATTTGACCATTTCACACTGTAAGAACTAATTGAAAATATTCAATGGTGTGAAAAAATATTAATACTGCAATAAATGAGATACATTAAATATAATGGTGGCATTTAATTTACTGGCTTCAAATTTAGCATTTGCAGTCACCCATCCGGCTTTACAATTGTCCCTAAAAGTTCATCTATAGATTCTATACTTTATAACTTAATCAAAAGTGCAAGGAAGATATATTGTAATAATTCTCATGCGGATATAACGGAAATTTCCCAAATATGGTCAAACCAATGAAATTGCATATAATTTACCTCCCAATAACTTATACAATAATATAAAATGTTACAATAAAAAGATCGATAAGTATGAATTTGCTGCTAAATTGAGACTTAACATATCAGAATTCAAAAATATTTACTCGTAGTCAGTTTTGACAAAATGTATCATCAATTATAGCAAAGCGCCATGACATTACCAACTTTATCCTAGTTTTAGACAAATAAAGAAATTTTGGTATAGCCAACCTAATACAACTTTAACACCTTCCAAAAATGTTACACAAGTAATGAATAGAAGAATTTATTATATGACTGTTTCCTTCCAATCAATCTAAATTATTAGCTGTAGCTTAGTTGTCACCATTCTCGATTCACTTGTCGAGTGGCATTTGCCAAAAGGAACCAACTTATCTTTTCTCCATTTATTCAATTTATCAAATGTTAAACCTATGAAATTTTCAGAGCCAAAGTTACCTTACTTTAAGCTGCTAAACAGCTACGGGTCTTAATAATTACGTGATTGAACCGTTGAGTCGTTGGCAATAAGAGAACTTTGCGTGTCAAAATGAATTTTCTATCTAAGTTTAGTTCATAAAGGAAAGAAAAAATTGTTGGCAGCATTAAATTTTGGGTTTCTGTTCAAAGTTTATCATCATAGAAATTTAAATTTGAAAGGAGATAATATGGTAAATCTGTAAAAAAGTCACAAACTATATTCAAATCCCCACATCTTAGTATAAAAATTAATTCCATGCCTTATCATCTAAAAAAATGGAATTTCCTAGATTCAAGTCACATGCATTTTGGCATAAAGACATGACCAGAGCAAGAAACAACAATATTATGCAAAGAAATTTGCATAAAATGCACGATATGCACATGTAGTTTGCTAATGCATATAATGCATTTATTATCCATATATATGATGCAAAAGCAAGGAACTATTTACCCAATGCCCACCTTATATATTCACCACTCCATTCAGAGTAGAAGTACAATTGTACTGAATTTGAAGAGAAAATTTATGCATGACATACGATTATATATATGTGTGTGTGTGTGTGTGTGTGATGATCCCCATGTAATGTGACTGTCCACATGCATTACATTCAAATTCCATCTTTTAATGGTTATTGTGCATTAATTGATCTTATTGTTTCACTACTCAATCTAAAGTCTATCAAATTGAAGTCACAAGAGACAATTCACTGAGCAAATTAGCAGGATAAACGAAATAAAAGCTTTCCTTAGATGAATGACTAAACTTCATCTATAAAAAAAGTATCTCCAGTGTATGCTTTTACCATAGCAAACAAGCACCACCTGAATTTGAACTAAGCATAAGGAAAGTCAATGATGTTCTACAAATACAAATGATATTCATTGACAGCATCACAATTTCCATCTCATATGTGTTTCCATTAAATCCATCCAGCTCAATATCTTCAACTCGGGACAAGAAGCATTCAGGCACTATTTTTAGTTAATTTTGGTTAAGAACCATCGCTGTTGATTTTGGTTAAGAACATCCCAGCAGGCAGGATTGATCAGCAACATAACATTGAAGATTCCCTTACTTGAGACACTTTAAAAGAAACATTAAAAACTTCTTAAAACTTTAATGAAAATAGCTAAAACTTCTCATCACCACTCTACCTCGAATAATACGAGAGATTCTAGATTGGGGCAAACATTTAGGAGAGGAGCTATCATTTCCTGATCACTGTAATCATTAAAAAATAGCTCTAGGCGTTTCATATCGTTGAAAGTAGGTAGATCATGTCGCCCAGGATCGTTAAGTACCTTCAATAAGAAAGAGAGAGCCAGAGCAGTAATGACAATAGTCACATGGAATTCATTGATTTAAAATACAATAAAATAAAATGTAAGGCAGAAATCATGCTAGCTAATTTGATTATACATGACAGAACATATGAACATCGGACATATATAGGAAAGAATAAAAGACATATATATAGGAAAAGAAAAGAGTCTTACTGCTAAGCACTCTTCGTCCATTGATAAGGATTGCAAGTTGCGAAAAGCCCAGAGAAGCTCGGCTGCAAGGTTGCCAAATATTTCATCTGCAGCACCCTGTCTCATTTTCAGTTTTGCTTCAACCACAGATGTCAGATTCTCAACAACATATTCTGCTTTAAACATATCAATAAGCTCCAGGTATTTGAGGTTCGGGGCATTGATTACAAATTTATATTTCAGCCCCTCGAAGTCCCATGCTTGTAACTGTATCTTCAATCTCTTCAAAAGCGGACAGGAAAGATTGAATTTAGTTTCACTTCTTACATTTCCCTCTATTGTTAAATCCTCTAGTACTGGGCAACTAGAGAAAAGCTTTTCTGAGAGGTCACTTGAAGGATAGAAAAGATGAGTGCGAAGCTTTTTCAGATTTGGAAGATCAAAAGTAGGAATTTCCTCAGTATCTAATAGTATAATATTCGATTTGAGGTCCAAAGCAGTCAAGGTTTTGAATGTGAAGATACCGTGAGTAACAAGTGATCCCTCAAGTCTAAGTTCAAGAGCATTGCGACTAATTAGTTCACTCACGCATGCATCAAAGCATAAATTACAAATATAACCATTCACAGCCAAAGAGAACCTATTAATCTGATTTGAGGAGCAACTAGTTAACACGTGACGTGCTATACAAGCATGATTGCTTTCATTTGAAATGTTATCCTCAAAATCTAAACTGGTAATTAAAGACCAGAGGTACTGCCACCTCTTGGACAGAATGCTAGTTTGAACTGCATATTTTGTTGGAAGAAATGACAGGATATGACCAATGATCTCATCTGGCAACCAGCTTATACGATCTCGTCCCCTGATTCTCATTGTTTTGGACTTTCTTTCCCTAAAACTAAGAAAGAAACAAAGTAAGAAATAACAAGAATTAGGCAATCATCAACTTGCGCAAAAGGTTAAAACTTGAGAAACTAAAAAGAACAAAAAATAACAGATAAGATCTAGCATAGATCGTCTATCTATTTAAAAACATGTAGTATTAGGATTAATCAGAGCAGTTGATCAAGTTTTTACCAAAGGTCTAATGATGATGAAGTCGAAGAAGCGAGAATTATTTGATCTAGGTTATTGTCACTTTTTAAGTAATTTCTTCATCTCACTTCATAGATGGAGGAAATGAAAGCAGGGTACGATGGTTCACGACGAAGATATTTGAGCGGTAAGCGGAGCGGATGAATTTGTCCAAGGTTTTGGAATTAGTTATGGGCTACGAACAGGCACAATGGTCAGCAATGTTTAACATGTAATCATGTACAAAGCATTTTTCCGTCATGAGGCGATGCGTAAGCTTGTTTTGAGACATAGACCTCACTATGAACCAAAAAAAGGTCAAAAAATTGCAAAATAATCTCCAAATAAATTAAACAGTCTTCAAAAAAGTAGGACTCAAACATGTTGGGGACACGTCCATTCGAATTCTTTAAAATTGAGGACTCCGACGTGTTAGGAGGACACGTCCATTTAAATTCTTTAAAATTTTAAATTCATATATTATACTATTATTATGATTTTTAATATCGGAAACGGCATATGGCATCCAAACATTTGCCTGAAAAGTGTTTTTAAACTATCCCTAATGTTTGGTAATCTAAAAGATATAATGAAAAGTAGGATAAGAGCACGTGGCTTGTCAGATACATGTCCTTGAGTGTCGAGATCCTACACTTCGTGACACATGAACACGAACACAAACACGCCGCCCTAATAGAAGTGTTCGTGACACAAGAATTGAGGAATACACTTCCATAAAATAGCCTAAAGTCATTATCTTAATCATAAGGATAACGATGTCCAAGGCATAAAACTAGAGTGAAGTCGTAACAAGGTTGTTGTAAGAAGTTGGAATAATATCACTTCCTTTTCTAGAAGAGCTAATGTTCATTACGTGTTTGAAGACTTCTTTCTTTTCTCTACATTAAACTAAGAATAAACTCCCGAGCTTATTATCCTAGGTTGGAAATTGATAGGAACCCATTTTTACATCTTCATTTGCCCTAGTAGCAACAGGGAGGCACCTCGTATTGCCATAGAAGAGTTCTTTGTTTGGTCTCAATGGGGAGAAGTGGCCTACTATTTNTTTTAAAAGGCTTATGACCTATTACCATACTTGGATGATAACATATCTAAGTGCTTGTTTAAAATGAGAGATTGGTCATTGCTAATAAGTGCTTAATAATGAGAGATTGGCCATATCTCACTATGGCTAAGTAATCGATAAATATTTTGTAGGATAGCTTAGCTAGAAAGATAAGATGGTAGCTAGTGCAGTAGCGGAATTTGAATCTTTCAAAATAAGAAAGAAATAAAACACTCTTATCTAAATAAATTGAATATATTGAGGGTCTGTTTGTTTGGCATTAATCATTCAATTATAGTAGATTTATGAACGTTAGTAGCCTACAATTTTTGACCATTGTCTCACATGGTGGGACCCAATGTTTGAAAAAAAGGGTCAATTTTCTCATTCTTTCCTAGAGATAATACCAAACAAACAGGGGCTGAATATGAGTTTTGATTACAAACAAGTTCAATCCTCTTTTTATGTAGACATTAGAAGATGTAATCTCCTAATTTTAGTAGACTAAGTAAAAGAATTAATCACGAAATAAGAACACTAATAATTTACTTCTTATAGAAGTAGAAACAAAATCAACTAAATAACAAAACTAATACATTTTATGAGATTGGATAATTTTACCACTAGATCAATGTTAGGATTACGCTAGGTATATCACGTGTACTTGAGCCAAGGCATCAGGTTACCATTATAAGAATGAATCTAGTATATATGTTCTTAAGGAAATGACCTTGTCCAATTTTTGGATTCTCAAAGGGCATTGAAACACAAAAACAGTCTTTAATAGAATTGAAAATGAGATAATTTCACTTAAACATTTCGCTTTATACGATTTCAATGTGTGCTAATAAAAGTTAAAGACACTAAACATGCTTAGTATCCAAGATTAACCACAATTAAAGAAGAAAAGCATGTAATAAAAATTGCCAATTATAATGTCCAGTTTTGCATGGTCGTAATGTACCAAACATTCACTGTTTTCTTTCATCTCCACATTCTTGATTCTTTTAAAATGATTTAGAATCTCACATAACGTGAATCGAAATACTAAAAGATTTTATTGTATAAAATCTCAATAAAATCGTTTTCAAATGTCAGTTTAATTAATACAAAAGAATTTTGGAGCTAATTGTTGGGAAAAGTGAGTTGTTTTAGCAAAATTTCAATATCCTCCACACTTGTCTTGTCATGACTGTATTCAAGAGATCTAAGTGGTCATGTTGTTCCTCCATGCAATCTTCTTCATAAAAATGTTTTAGGCAACAAAACCATTTAGTTCCTATTTGACAACCATTATTTGGGAAAAACAAAGTTTTGATCAATGTTTTTCAAGAACATGTGTGATTAAAAAGCAAGGAAAACATTTGGGTTTACATTCAAAATATTTTATTGTATGAATACGTGGTTGAAAATGAGTACGTGGAAAAAAAGAATTTTCTAATAATAGCTGTCAAACAATTGACAAGATTTGGCTGAATACTCTCTTCTTGAGGATCTCTTTTCATTATATGGAAAATAAAATCTCAATTAAGATTAATTCTCGCAATTACAGTGATAAGTGTATTTGATATGCTTATTGGGGGCTTTAAATAATGACATTTTGTAATTCTTTCAATGACATATTATCTAATTTGTTGTATATTGTGTTTAATAGATAAAACTCATGATTTGATGAAGAATTGATGAAAAATTATGAAAATGGGCTCAATTGTAAAAGATTCAAAAATCAGGGACTAAAATGCAAATAATCAAAAGTTGTGAAGGACCTCACTATAGAGATTTGAAGTGCTAGGTGTCAATTGGATGAGAAAAGAAATCAAATGGATGAAATATAGTTAAAGTATTATCATACTTCAAATTTCAGCCGAAAAGATTTTCAGCCTCATATTGAGACCCATTTTTGGCAGAGCAAACATCGAATTGGAAAAATGTTATTTCTAGGAAAATTGTAGCCCATTGAGTTATCCTTTTAATGCACTTTGAATCATCAAATATCGGAGATAAAGTTATAACAAAAATATTAAATGCTGCTCGGGACAAGCTTAGACGCGTGCCTAGGCCTGTAGAGGAGGCAAAAGCTTGTTCGGACAAAAATCGCAATCGTTGATGAGTAATAATTTAATGAGTTAAAAGTATCGTCCCACGAGAAATAATGTCTAATTATGGTTTACTAGTTATTATCAAATGCGACATGTATTGTAATACAAAAGAGATGATTTTTTGTTTATACTAATTTTAAACTACGAAAGCTATAAAAGTTATTTTATCAAATATGTGATGAATGTATGGTAAGGCTAATTACATATATACAATAATTATGGAAAGTTAATCTCCATAATCTCTTCCATTCATATCCCCTCAAATTGATGTGGATCAATCGGCAAGCGTCAATTGAGGTCGAGAAAGTACTTTGGTAAACAAGTCAACAATTTGCGAAGCAGTGGAAATATGCAAAAGAATGATGACACAATCATCATAGGCCTCATGAGTGGAATGACAGTCGAGCTCAATGTGTTTGGTGCGCTCATGGAACACAAGATTAACAGCAATCTGAATAGTACTAGTATTATCTGCATGAAACGGAGTGGGTTCAAGGTGAGTAAACCTAAGCTCAGCCAAAAAGTCCTCGAAGCCAAATAATCTTATAAGCGAATGACACAGCTCGATACTATGACTCTGTAGATGATTTAGATACACGATCTTGTATCTTACTTTTCCAAGAAATAAGGGCATCACCAAGAAACATACAACCAGTAACCGATCGCCGAGTATCGGAACGCTCAGTCCAATCAACATCACTGTAGGCCACTAGACGAATAGGAGAATCCATAGGAAAGAACAGGCCATGGGTAGGCGTACCCTACAAATAGCGAATAATACAATGGCAAGCCGCCAAGTGAAGATATCGAACCTACATAAACTAATTTGTTTGAACTACAAAGTAAATATCAAGTCAAGTAATAGTCAAATAGTTCAGGCTACCTATCGTTGCCTATACAAGTACGGATCGGAGAGAATCTCATTCATCATGTTGATACTTTACATTCGCTTCCAAAGGAGCATCAACGATATGACCATTCTGAAGACCTACCAAAGTAATTAACTCCTGGGGTGTACTTATGCTGGTACAAGAACGTACCAGTTGGGGTAGAGCACACCTCACGACCAAAAAAATACTACAAATGACCCCCAAATCCTTCATATGAAAAGAACTTTGAAGGCACTCCTGGGAAATCAATCTAAAGTCGGTTCCTGTAATAACAATATCTACTACATACACTAGAAGCAAGACAATTCCACCAACAGTTTTGCGAAGAAACGAAGAAGAATTATATTGACTCTACAAAGGAGAAATTAAGAAGCGTATAACGAAACTTATCAAACCAAGCACGTGGGGCCTATTTCAAACCATAGAGCGACGTTTCAACTTACAAACATCGGGAGATAGTATAGAAAACAACCCAAAAGGTGGGGTCATATAAATCTCCGTCTTAAGATCTCAATGCAAAGACGTATTTTTAACATCCATTTGGCACAAAGGCCAACCTTTGGAAGCAACAATATCCAAAACAAGCCACATTGTAGTCTTCTTCACTATAGGAGCAAATGTTTCTTGATAATCAATACCGTACTCCCGTCGATTATCGAGTGCCACTAACCGTGCATTACATCCATCAAGTGACCTATCAGATAGCAGGTTAATGGAATATACCCATTTACACCCAATGGACTTAACACTAGCAGGACATGGAACAATATCCCATTAATGATTTTTTTGAAGGGTCTAAAGTTCTTGAATAGCCTTCTCCCAACATGCTTGTTTAGCGGCCTGCGAATAAGAGGTAGGAACCGTGACGATACCTAAAGATGTAGATAAACCATAGCTATCAAGAGGACGAGTAGTGCGAAAGGACTTCCTAGGACGAATTGTGGAGGCGGTGGCCATCATCGCTCAAGACAATGCCTAGTGTAAAATGCTCAATAGGTAAAGAAATGTTATCGAACTGATGAAGTAGAACACACTCAAAAGGGGCAACATGTTGCGGAAAATATGACTGATTTTCAAAGAAAATCGCATTACGAGAAATGCATAGACGATTGGCAACAACATCATAACATACAAACCCTGTTTGAGAAATGCAAAACCCATGAAAGCACACCTAAGTGACTGAGCTATAAGCTTGTGATGTTCACAAGGTAAATGAACAAAACACACATCCAAATGTGTGCAGTGTATGATTATCAAGGTACATACTATAAAGACGATAATAAGAATCAAAATTCAAATTGCTGAGAAGGCAGGTGATTAATCAAATAAACTGCTGTGGACAAAGCTTACTCCCAAAATTTAGGCGGATCTGAAGATTCAAAGAGTAAGGTCCAAACCACATCCAACAAATGAATATTTACGTTCAACCTCATTCTGTTGAGGAGTATGTGGACATGAACATTAGGATACAACACCTTTCTGGCTTGAAAGTCATGGACATATATTCACCACCATTATCAGATCTTAAAACCTTAATACACATAGAAAATTGTGTCTCAATGTAAGCCAAAGTTCTAAAAAACTGTGAAAACCTCGACTTTGGATCGAAGGAAGTAGACTCAAGTAAAGCGACTGCAATCATAAGCGAATGTCACAAAATATTCATAATAGCCATTTGAAATAATGGGTGTAATACCCCAAACATCACTATGACTAATTTCAAAAAAAGCATCATCACGACTACCATGAATAGGAAAAGGTACGGTTTTACTCTTCACTAGCTTACAAGTAGTAAGGCAATCCATGAGTACAACACTGTTCTTTATTACCAAGAAAATCCTCGCTTGAGCAAATGAGATAAAATCAAATTATCAGGACGACCCAATTGTTTATGTCAAACCTCATTCTTACTTGCAACAGTAATACATGTCAAAGACAGTCCTAGGAATTGTAAATTGTAAAGGAAATGATCTTTCCACTTTAGGCCCCTCACGATCACCTTTCCCGACTACTGATCCTGTACAAGACAACCAACATGAGAGAAATGGACATTAGAGTCATTATCCACCGACTGACCAACATAAATCAAACTAGTAGACAACCTATGAGATACAAACACACTGCTGAAGGATGAACCAATATCGCCAATAGATGTAATTGGAAGATTACTTCCATTAGCAATTTGAATGGGTTGTCCACCAGTATACTTTTGAAAATTATGTAGTGAATCAGAAGAACCAATCATATGATTTGATGCACTAGAATGAACAAACCAAGTAGAAGGAACACTCTTACCTTTACCTTGAAGTCCATAAGCAGAAATAGCTGAGAGAATCATTTGTTGTACCACTTCTGGAGTAAGGGCAATGCTATTGGTGTTAGAGGTCAAAGAAGGACACGCAATGTTAGAACTTGGAGCAAGTGTCAAAACAATAGTAATAAAAACCTTGGCCTCGTCGATTTTCAAGACGAGTTGGACATTCCTTGATAATGTGCCCATTTTGTTTACAATAATTGCAAAGTTCCTTACTACAATAGTGAGCAATATGTCCAAATTCCTTGCAACTGTAGCATTGCATTGGTCCATTTTCTCGATTTTACCTTTGAGCAGCGTATGCAATGTTGAGTGACTCAGACGTCTCCCAGACACTACCCATACCAGCCTGTGTAGCTAGTATTTGTTCCTTACGCAAAAGCTCACCACACACACATCTAGAGAAGGAACTGGATCTCTATACACAGTCCAGTCCGAGCAATTTCAAATTCAGGTCTTAATTTCATCAAAACCGATCACGCCTACTAATATCATGTACTTCCTAAAGGACCGTTAGAGCCAGCTGGGGTACCTTATTATAAATATAATAGAATATTCGCTCCACAAATTAATCTTGAATAGTCAAGTTATTATAACCATATTTGGCAATTTCCAATTCCAACTGAAATCTCCTTGCATTGTTATCTTGATCATAGACACGCTTCAAATAATTCCAAATTCCCTTGGTTGTGCTAAATGATCTCAAATTATTCACCATGTGAGGCTCAATTGATACCAAATCCAAGAAATATTGCTAGCATCTTTTCTCTCCCATTGACTTAGCTCTTTACCTTCGTAGGAGCCGAAAAGGCTCCATCAATGTGACAACAAAGTTATTTGCCTTTAAGGAACATCTAAAATTAAACCAGCTGCAGATAAGACACAGTGTGCTAGAGAAGACAAATCAGCCACTATCAACACCTGGAAAGTGCGCTGACACCACAACCAAACAACCACTAACTGTTCGCTGAAGTTGGTGACTAGAATCACCAAAAATACCGGATTGCTAAAATGCCCCTGATTGACAGCATCAAAACCAAAGCCAAATCGGAAAAGAGAGAAGAAACCAAAGATTCAGCGATGGATTCTGAACTTCAACCCCTCTGTAACACGAACACTTCAACTAGGGTAGCATGTTCGTATCTCACACGTGTCGAATACCGACACTCCTCAGATACTCTACTATGATCATTTTTCTTTTCTTATTTGAAATATTATATATTTTTAACTAAAATTTATTAAATTCCAAGGTACAACCACTTTAAGTTGCATTTTCTTTGTTTTCATAGAAAACGAATTCCTATGAGTTTAATGGATTTTTATTTTCCAACTAAAATGGAATTGAAATTCCTTTCCACATTTGCCTATCAAACGGACCATTAATGTTCGTTGGGTGTTTTGGATACTTTTTTCATTTCTCAACGTTAAAACTAAGAAAAACTCACAAGCTCATTATCCTATATTGGAATAAGTTGATAGGATCCCATTTTGCCATCTTTAAATCCCCTAGTGGCAGCAAAACTTCATATTATCGGATAAGAATTCTTTTCATTGGCCTCGTCGTACTCAATAGTGAGGTACCATGCTATTTTTTGTGCCGGAAATACTCTACATCGAGCTCTTGTTATTTACAAATCGTTCCTCAATAAAAAAGAGAATCCAGTACAAGAATGGATTTTTTTAAAAGCTTATGGCCCGTTACCATACTTGTATGATAACATATCTAAGAGCTTGTTAAAAATGTGAGATTAGAAAAAGACAACATTAGTGAAATTTGAACATTGTAAAATGCGGAAAAGCTAAAAAGCTCAAGAATATTAGCTAAAATAACTTGAATATGACGAATATGAGTTGTGATTACAAACAAGTCTAGTCTTCTTGATATATAGGCATTGAAAGAAGAGGTGATCTCCTAATTCTAGTAGACTAAGTAAAATAAATTAATATCTTAAAAAGAATAATAAAACTAATAATTTACTCCTACTAGAAGTATAAACCATATCAACTAAATAACAAAACTAATATAAATACTAGGAATCATAATCACTAATAGTTAAATCCTAAACTAATACCACCTTCATCCCATAAAGATAATCATGTTTCTTTTTTTACACAAATTAAGAAAGTTCAATTCATATAGTTGAAATAATAAACTTTACTACTATTTTTCCTAATATACCCCTACATCAATGCAATCAATTTTTTTAAGTTAATTAAATTATGCAATGCAACGTTCAAGGTAATTAAACTGTTTTTGGTACTAATTGTTTAATACAATAATAAGGTAATTAACATTACAAAAGTCATCTAACATGAAACCAATAAAAAATTGCCAAAACGTGAACATTCAAATTTTATCAACAACAAAAAGTTTCAATTGATATGAGCCTGACATTTTTCAATAATTTGTATTCACCCACCAAGTTTGTTTTCAATTTTTTGATTGAACTTTATAAATAACCGCATGTAGTCAAATACAATCACAAGTAAGAGAATAAATAGTTCATCACAAAATACTTCAAAAGATTTGAATGTTTTGCCAGACAATATTCCCTCACCCAATGATATATTTTTACCTTCACAAAATACTTTGATTGATTTGAATCATTCCCTCCAAGACGTTAACCATCCCATGACAACACTGGAAGATACGTTTCATCAAAAATAAAAAAAGAAAAAGAAAAAGAAAAATTTTCACTTAAAGAAAGTCATCTTCGAAAAACTACTCCAAGAAAGACAAGATGGAAAGTTATCAAAAGGAGTTATTTCATAAGTTGCCAACTCTCTCTGTATCTACAAAATCAGTTTCTTGAATTTGGCATAATGCAACCTATTTTATTACTGCAAATGATGATCTACCAGATTTTTCTTCAAATCTTGTGGAAAGGGTTGGTTGCAAGAGAGTTCAAATAGACTTAGAAGGAATGAAAGATGTCCATTTTCATCGTCAAACAAATATAAGATCCTTGTCAACTGCGTTGAATATACCAAAATTACCTTACATAGAAGAATCAAAGAAGGATATATTAGGCCGAACTAAAATCCCGTGAAACCATTTGACGGATGACAATTGAAAAAAAAAAGAAGAAGAAAAAGCAAGGTAGGAGTTTTTGCTTGTCAATGATTGATGAAGGTATACTTGCATCTAAGTCTTTCTTTGTTAATATGCCCAATCAAAGTCATATTGATTAAAAGTGGTTTTATATGACTAAGATGTTACAAAAGTATTATCTCCATCCGGATGAAACAGATCCATTGCGCACATGCAAAAGTAAAAGATTTATTCCAAATATTACTTTTTGGCTGCCATCACTCGTCCACAATTTGATGTCACTTCAAATAAAGAATTCAATGGGAAAATTGGAATATGACCATTTGTGTCTAACAAACCAGCAAAGTGGAATAGTAAAAACCGTATCGCGAGGATGAGACAAAGCCAATTTTCTCAGTTAATAAAGATGTCATTCATTCATGGTTAATCGAAAAATGGTTGCCTTCAATCAAAGAAAAATGGCTATGACCTAGTTCTAGGAACATCTTCATTCAATGAGATAATGCAAAGCCACATTTATATGTTAATGATGTTGAGTTGGTAAAAGCTGCGAGAAAAGATGGATTTGACATTCGTTTGTGTTGTCAACCTCCGAACAGTCCCGATATGAATGTCTTGGATCTCGTTTTCTTTAGAACTATTGATTCACTTCAACATCAAGAGGATCCAACTACAATTGAAGAATTTATTTCTGCTGTGGATTAGTTTTTTGGCATTTATCCAACTACACTTTTAAACAATGTGTTTTCAACATTACAATCATGCATGGTTGAGTTGCTGAAATTTTTTTATGGTAATAACTACAAGATTCCACATATGAACAGACAAAAATTGATTAGAAATGGGCAATTACCGGATTGTATTAAGTGCGAGTATCAAGTTTTGAATGAGGCAAAGGCAGCTCTTTGTTAAAGACACCAAAATTCTCAAAATATAGATTGTAATTCGATTGCTTAAGAGTAGCACTGAAATGTTGCAGCCCTTTGGATTTTTTTATGTATTTTTCTGTTAAAATTGTATTTTTTAGTCTTAAAATGTTTCTTTAGCACTTTTATGATAATTTCCTATTGTTACTAATATCTTCTCAAAATAATATGGCTCGCTCGCGATGAGTATTACCTGCTGCCATTAGATTGAATGTGAATTGAGATTTTAGTTGGCAGTGATATTACGTTTTGGACGAGAAGTAGAGAAAGATAACATGTTAAGAAATAAAACTTCTATTAGTAGATGAAAAGGAAGCCCCTTTAGTATAACCTGAAGGCTTAAAACCTACGGGATATTTGGAGTCAAAGACAAACTTAATGTTTCGTATCTGATACCAAGAAGGAGAACCATCTGCAGTTCTTCTAGGTGCACTCAAAGTTAATACTCAGAAAAGAAATTAGTAGAACTTAGGCAGTCATTTGAGAAACAACACGATATTCTTGAGCAGCAAAAATGTAACCTTCGTATGTTGGTGGAGCACTTAAATCGAGCAATGGCCTCACCAACTTGTTCAAATCATGAGTGCTAATTGTTCTAGAATTATCTTTAGAAACATTGAGGGAATATGGACGGTCTTTCAATTTCTCCCTCACGATTTAAGACAATGATGACAATAGGGGATGGTGGGCTTTTTTTATACTCCAAATACAAATGAATAAATGTCGTGGAAGATGGAATTTTTTTGGTTTTTAATTTATTATTCCAACTACAATAGAATGATGGAGTGGTTTATATTTATGATAATAAAACACGTTAAATAGGGCATATTAGGAAATTAATATATTAACTACACTCTCAAATAAGAAATAAGACTATAATTTGAGATAGGCGAAGAAATAAAATAGGACTATCTTTATGAGATGGAGATAGAAGCTACATTAATCTCCACATCTGAAAAACTCGTGCTCACGTTTGGTTGAAGAAGAGAAAATTAATAAATCAAAAAAGATATTCCAAACTTTTTGCCATCAAAGTTGTGAGGATGCAACTTAAAACATGGAAAATCTCTAGCATCTTGTAGTATCGTGACTTCGTTGAAGCGGCCAACATTCATAGCAGTAAAACTTTGCAATTTTTTGCCGCAGCATCTTCAAACCTATCCATCCTTCGTTCCAAATTTTAGATGGAGCTTGATAATTTTTAATCCTTCGAACATTGTCACAAGGATGCATATCAGTGACCATCGGCCTAGGACAACCTTGCTTTGATGCCAATTTTACGAAAGTGAAATTTGAATCTTATAAAACAAGAAAAAGATAAAAAGCTCAAGGATATTATCTAGAATAACTTGAATATGATAAAATATAAGTTGTAATTACAAACAAATCCAATCCTCTTTTTTATAAGCATTGGAAGAAGAGGTAATCTCCAAATTTTAGTGAACTAAGTAAAAGAAAGTAATTACTAAAAAGAATAAGAAAACTAATAATTTACTTGTAATAGAAGTTGAAACCATATAAACTAAATAACAAAACTAATACATCCTATAAATACAAGAAATCCTAATCACTAAAAATAATTAAATCATACACGGTAATAATAGATATCAAGTAGAATTGTCCTAAATAAGTAGTAGTTTCCCATTTCCACATGTTTTGAGGTCTTTACCTTCTAGCTGAAAGGCATTGTTTCCCCTTACGAAGAAGTAGTGTGCTAAGAAATAAGATTGGATAATTTTATCACCATCTCCATGTTACGTTAGATTCGGAATATCACCCGTCTACTTTACCCACCCAAAGCATTAGGTTACAATTATAAAAATGAATCCAGTATATATGTTCTTAAGAAAATGAACTTGTTCATTGTTTGGGTCTCCATGGGCATTGAAACACATAAGAAATCTTTAATAGATAAGTTCACTGAAACCTTTTGCATTATACTATTTCAACATGTGATCATAAAAATTGGACATTGAACATGTTTAGTATCCAAGATTAGCAGCAATTAAAGAAGAAATTCATGTAATAAAAATTGCTAATTATAATGTCCAATTTTGCATAGCTGTAACGCATCAAACACGCAATGTTTTATTTCATCTCCACATTCTTGATTCTTTTAAATTGATTTAGAATCTCACATAACATAAATCGAGTAATATTAAAAGATTTGATCGTATAGAATCATTTTCAGATGAAATCAAAGATCAAATGCATTCTTTAATACAAAAGAATTCTGGAGCTACTTATTAGGCAAAAAGTCCCAGGACCGTACTCAAGAAATCTAAGTATTCAATTTATTCCTCCATGCAATCTTTTTCGTAAAAATATTTAGGCAAAAAACCCATTTAATTGCATATATATGATCCTAATTTTCAGTATTCTAACAATGGGGCAATGGAGAAAAAAATCCATTTCCATGTTTATGCTATCACCACCACCTAGGCAATTTAAAGGTTTTGTAAATGTTACAGACTATATTTCTAGAATAGGAAATAAATATATTTGACACTGATTTATAGGGATTTGACGTAATTAGTTTTCCTTCCTAACATAGGATTTGTAACTTGTATGTATACCTAAGAGGTTGATGAATACAAGAGAAATAACTTTCTTCTCTTTTCTAGTTTTACATGGTATCAGAGCATATCTTTGGAACCCATCACTGAATCCTTTGATTACCTTGATTTTTTATTCTGCCTCGACCTTCGGTGTTCGAATTTTTCCATCACTTGGGGTCGTCTCAGATTTCTGGCAGTCTTCTCTGGAATTCTAGGTCGACCAAGTTCTGGTCGACGTCGTTATCGTGTGTTTTAGGTCGCCAGTTGCAGCGTAACTCTTGGAGGTTGTTCCATTGCGGTGTGAGCAGATTTTTTGGCCCAGTGGGGTTTTATGGTTTTCTTGGGTTTCCTATTTCCGGCGATTTCTTGTTCTCACCGCCTGCGTATGGGGAAGCGCCACTAGCCGATTAGCCTTCGCCCGGAATTTCGTCGTCGGAATCTTCGCGAGTGAGCTGCGCCACTCGATCGGTCTTCGCCCGGCGCCCTTGTTGAGCCTTTGCCCAACGCTGCTGTTGCCGGAATCTGGTCCTCTTTGCGCTGTTCTGCTCGCCTCGACTTCCACAACACATTTTACTACTTGTTTGGGTCAACATCTGTTCGGTGTGGGATCTACTTTGGGATAGGTTCGAATTCTTCAAGTATTTTGACTTTGTTGTGGTTCTTTTGCACTGTTATTTGGCTGATATTTGACAATATGGAGGAAAAGAAATCTGTTGATGTGGTTCCTGTGACGTCAAAAATCACAAAACATAAACTTAATAAATCTAATTATTTAGATTGAAGTAAAACGGTTAAGACTTTATTTGCGGAGTATTGCTATGGATAATCACTTAATTGATAAACCACCTAGTGATGATTCGAAAGCCTCTTGTCTAAGAGAGGATGCCCGTGTATTTTTGCAAATACGTAATTCCATTGATAGTGAGGTGGTTGGTTTAATAAATCATTGTGAATTTGTGAAAGAATTGATGAATTATTTAGAGTTTGTGTACTCTAGCAAGGGAAATATCAAACACACTTAAGGTGTGCCAAGCTTTTTATCGCGCAGAAAAAGGTGACTGATCTCTCACTGACTACTTCATGGATTTTAAGAAGACTCATGAGGAACTTAATATGCTACTTCCATTCAGTAC
>CAIGRB010136760.1:0-10071 GCA_903798255.1 Fraxinus quadrangulata
TAAATTTATATATAATAATTGTATGTGTTGCAGATGTAGGCATATGAGATTGTCCCCCTTTTGGGCACCTAATTTGCCAAGCAATGGGAAACACGTTGCCTTCTAATGTATCATGGCGAGCATCCCGATTAGATGGTTTTCCACCTGGCAAATAGCTATCAGCTCTACTCGACGACCCTCAAGTAAGTATTATACATTTGTGATTTATATTGTATGTCGTTTCAAAATCTCAACACATGATCATTAACTAGTTGAAATGTCAACAAGTCAATTTGAAGTCCTAGCTGAGTCGACGTCGTATACGGAGGAGGATGGTCGAGCTTTTGTACGTGAATTAACCATTTTGCATACTCAAGACGACCAGATATCCGATTCCATCTTGAATCGAGAATGGGTATATGAATTGAATATAATTTATTGATTACCATTTTGTATGAGTTGGTCTATCTTAATTAAGTTAATAAATTTTAATGTTGTTATTTTTATAGGAGCGCGGTCCAGTTGATCAAAGATCACCTTCACCCTGGATATTACCTCCATCGATGAAATCTCCTTCTGCTCCATCCAGACACATTCTCTTGGATCTCCTGCACTCGGTCGAATAATTATTTCGATGATCTGTATGTCCACTTGACTGGAATTATGGCGGAGGTGGTAGGTGCATTACGACGAGAGTTGAGAAAGGATGTGGGAACGCTATGAGAGGAGGTAGAGGCCATGTGACAAGAGTTGAGATGTGATGTAGCATATTCTTGCTGTGATGTTGCAGTGCTACGAGATCATATAGTAGACCTTCAAGATGAGATTGCAACGCTATGAAGTGATATAGCAAGCTGACGAGGGGGTGACAAAGAGGATGATGGAGAAGGTGACGAAAATTGGGGTCACATACCATTTTGGACAGATGATGGTGTATTATAATCATTTTTATAATATATGGAATGGGAGTAGGTGGCAAATGAGGAGATGGCGAATGGGTGACTCCAATGATGGAGGAAGTGGTGGTCCCCCAGGCGGAGGAGGTGGTGATCTCTGAGGCGGAGGATGTCCTCGGGAAAGAGGAGTAGTAGATGAGGAGAGGACGCCCGTCGTGACATTGGGTAAGAAGCGCGTTGTTGACGTGTCGGAGCAGGTGGCTGCAAGAGGTCGAGATTGTCGTTACAGTACGTCATTTTTCCCTTCACGTCTGAGGCGAAGAGGAGAACTTTTGTCGATGGGACGTATCCTAGTCCCTTCCAGGATGTGGACCATGTGAAGTGGAAAGTGTTCGAGACAGAGTGTAATATAGTTATGCCCGGGTGAGTATATTATGATTTTAATAAAATACACTATGCTAATTCATCTATACCTTTTTCAAACATTTTTTCTATTTCTTTTTTCAGAGCTAGCCATACGATAGCTCAAAGGACGATCCCAGACCCTTATAAGTGATTTTATGACATCATGATTTCGGGAGTTTGACTCGCCACGATGTAAGTTTAATATCGCAATTATTATATATTATTTATACATAATTTTTTGTTTAATAAATGAAATAACTCTTTTTTTTTTTATATTGATGTTCCATAATGTAGCACATCGACCTGAATATGGAATTGTTGCACAATCGAACTCAAGATATTCTAGATCATTTGACATTCCTGGTCGAATCATATTTAGCACCGAGTTACTACTTGTTGTTACCATTGAGTATCGTCGCTCCAACTTATTGGTAATGAGTACACTGTGCTCAAATATATGCTCGAGTCGGTCATAGAGATATAGTCAAGTGTCAGGGAAAAGTCTTGGGAGGGTTGTATATGTACATTCCAGTGATTGCGAATTATCACTACGTTGCCGTGGAGATCGTTTTTGCTGATTCCATTATATATATGTACGACTTCGATCATTTTGACACAAGGTCAGCTCGAGCTTAACCTGGAGCCGGTGGTTGTGATCGTTTCTTTGATAGCTAGATGAGCGAGGTTGAGTGTACATGACAAAATAGCCATCGTGCGGGACACGACGACGGCGAGACATTCGAAATCGTAAGTATTTATAATTTTTTAAATTTGAAAACTTAGTTTTAGCTACATGGTACCGAACGAAGACATTATTATTTAATCGTAGGGGCGATTGTAGCATGTTCGCAATAAAATATATTAATTTTTGAGTATAGCACATAAGGTTGATGGAATCGACCAATCTTGGATACAAATTTGGAGGAATAACTTTCCTTGTGATTTGTATTAATTTAATTGTGATCTGTAAATATTGTATATTTAATTGTGATTTATTGTAAAAAAACGTAAAATAATTGTAAATATTGTAAACAAATGTAAATATTGTTCATATAATCGCGATACCATTACACATCCGCCTAATTATCTTTTAAGGAAATCTAACTTGTACAAAATTGACGAGTATGCCATGTTGCTCTGCACTTGTCGGACCTACACAATCGAGAAAATTCTCCGATATATGGTATTCTAGACGTATGAGGACATTCGGACCATGCAGTTCAATTTCGAGTGGCAACAAACTATTAAATGAGAGAATATGGTCGGGAACTTCCCACTCGACTTCATTCAATAGAGGAAATTTAGTCCCAGCATATGCTGCTCTCCAATAATCAGTCGTATAATAAGGGGAGCATAAGGTTCTCATTACAAGACCTCTATACATAGCCACTGCGACTCTATGCTCATATGGAAAACTCTTCAATTTAAATTGAATACAAGTGCATGTGTTATCAGTCAAATCCACCATATATGCGATACTACATGCACATTTCACGGATAAGCGTAACTCATCTATTGGTTCCACATTCAACTTCCTAGCAATATCTAGAACCTTGAAGAGTTTATCTTCTTGAGCCGATGCTAGCACACTCGTACAACTCTGTGATTCAGCATGTCGGTCGTGAAACCACTGCTGCAGCTTGTTACGAATGTTCTCAATCATTGTGAGGATTGGTAACTCTCGATGTCCTGAAAAATGTGAGTGTGCCCAATGTTTAATCCTCATTTTTGTTAGATACTTTCATGTCTAGAATGATTTACTTCTTATTTCAACCATGAGCTTATTACACTCTTCAACACTGTAAGTCCCACCGCTCTCCTTAACAATGAAATGATGTTTTTATCCTAATACCTAGTCTTCAGGTTTCCTTGTATATAGTGCATGCAACACCCATGATGTGCTTTAGGAAAACTTCAATGATACCATTTATTATAGACGGCCCCGATTAGTTATAAGACAAGATCATCGACTTCCCCGATTACTTCCTTCAACTTTGTAAAGAACCAACGCATCGATGGATCATTCTTGTATCGACTATGTCGAATGCAAGAGGGTAAATTTGAATGTTGGTATCTTGACATGTAGCAATAATCAACTTGTCTTCGTATCTAACTTTCAGATTTGTACCATCGACTAGAATTAGTGGCCGCATCGCTTTTCGAAATCCTCAAATGCATTGTCTAAGCCATGAAGAAAAATTTAAAACAATTCTCACCCTCCGTCTCAATAAAAAATGTTGAGTCAGGATTAGTTGTCCCCATCTTATGACAATACCTAGCCAATTTACCATAGTTCTCATTGGTCGATCCCATTAAATCTTTCAACGTGCATTCTTTGGCCTTCCAGGCCATCTGTTAGCTCATGATCGCTCCGTAATCTCGACGGACGTCGTTAATGATGTCTGAAGGTCTTTAAATTGTCCGTGGATCCTGATACTTGTACATTATCTGTCTACCAATAAACCATGCTCGGGCTTGTCTTCAATCATTTCAACGAAGTCTCACTTCGCAAGTATGCTCCCGTGTATACTTGAGAACTACAAATAACTCATTCATATCCATTTTCTTCATTCGCAAATGCCAACGGAAATTGTCGTTGACGCAGATAATCGTCAACAATGACTTGTTTGATTTTTTCACTTTGATCTCAAAATTGTATTTCAATGCAATTCGGCGCACAACTTCCTGCAAATCTTTCTTTATTTCAAACAGTAACTCGACATAAAAATTCTCATCATCGAGAACCACTCACGAAGAATTAAAAGACGGTCCACTTGATCCAGTCCCTTAGCTCCCGTCCCACGCATGTCTCGACGGGATAAAACAATCAAATCATCATTTGTAAATTCATTTTCATTATCGTTGTCGCAAACTATCGACAGAATTCTGTGAGTAACACCAAGATCACACGAGGAACAACGGTTTTAGGAATAACCACATCATCCTCTTGAGCTATCTCCACTATGTCCCAAAAATCATTTACATTGTGATCCCCTCCACCCAAATCTTTGTGTTCACCTTCGGAGATATTCTTCTTCATTAAAGTCACTCTAAGAGGAATCGTTTGCATATTGTTCAATTCAAGTAGATAATTTACTGCAACATCAGAAACAACATTCATAGATGGAATCGATATGGATGAATGCTCGTTGAATTGAAATCTCAATTCCATAACATACTAAGAGGGATCGACATTTAGCTTGTTTTGTAAATCATGGTACATTCCCACATATGATGTACTCGATGTTATGGAAATTGGAATACCACCATGAATATCACTCGTCCATTTCCATATACATCGATCTTTTTTATCCAATTCGAAATCACCAAAGTAACAAATCGGGATTACAACAATATCTGCATGACGAAATCGAGTTTTTAATTATTAAAAAAAATCGAAAAATCTGCCAAACCCCAGGTAACATAAATTTATTCAAAAAAAAAAAAAGTTAGGTTGGCTGTTTTATAGCTAGTTGTTAATAGCCGGTTACCTAAGGCCTTTAAAAGCTGGCTATTAAGGCGGGCTAGAAATTAATATCGTGAATTTCGTCTGAAAGAATATACATGCAGATGATATTTTCTTATTTATACTCAAAAAAAATTATAAATATGTTAAAAAAAATTATCTACATGTTATCTATATCGAAATAAGATTTATCGATTAAAAACATATACTAATTTAACGAAAATAAAATTAAACATACGTAAATATACTTACCGATTCGAAGTAATTGACCGAAAATAATTTTTTTCTTCAGCTATCGATATTTTTGAGATTTTCAGAGTGAAGAAGATGAGAGAATTTTTATCTGTATTTGAGCTGATTAATATACTTATCGATTCGAAATGATTGATACAAAAAAATATTTTCTTGTTCAGCGTTCGATAAATATGAGATAGTTTTATTTGTGTTAGAATAAACAAATAAGAAAAGTTAACCAATTTTGAAATTTTAAGTGGAAAGTGTTTAATTTTCACTTGTTAACTAAATTGGTAATATTTTCTTTTAAATAAAATAATATTTTGTAATTGTATAACATATTTAAGGGCATCTTTGCCTTTTAACATCCAAAAGGCCATTGTGAAAATATGTCATTGTTGAAAATTAAAAGTGAAAATTAGGAGGTCTAACCAATCAATTTTTAAAAGTACCCTATGGTTATATTGGTGGTGGTATTGGGTGTAGGAGGAAGATGATATAAATGGGAGAAGTGGAGAATTTTTTTTTATTAAATTAGTTATTTATTACTCATTTTTACTTTTTTTAGAAAAAAATTGAGACTACTATTATAATTAATCCTTTATTTTTTTATTCTTTTTTATTTTATTTTTTTATATTTAAAGATGATGATATATTTGTCATTTCACAATGCTTTTATTGAGAAAAATAAAAAAAAAATTTATTTTATTTCGCACTTGAAACGTCATCCACGATCTCCTGTCAATCTCAAAGAGCAGGGAGTATCCGTAATAGAGGCAAATGTCAGAGAATTTGAGTCAACTATTCGATTTCAAAATTATTAGGCCCCCTTAAGTGGATTTAATTGTAGCATTAATGGGGATGGACGACTTGGAGTCTTCCACACCTCAAAGGACATATATGAATGGTTTTCGTCAATCTAAAAGGATAAATAAATATTCCTCAATAGAGGCAAAGATCATGAATTTTTTGCACCAATAAACCTTTTTATATTTGTGATATGAGGTCGTATTTCAAGAACGGAGTTCCATTAAATTCTCCATTTATAAAAGAGTAATGTTATTTATCATTATAAGCATCCGTCTAGGTAACAAATAAATGACATTTAATGATAAATTTATTTAAATGTAAAGTACATGGTTCATTTAATTGAACTTATCAATTGTCATCACCTAGAGTAATCACCTAGACACTGTGCTAGGTTCAAATTTCAAGTTTCATATAATTCTAATTGTACATTAAATTATTCCAATGATGATTTTTACTCAATTTAAGAAATTATATTGAATAAGACAACTAAATATTAAATAATAAACGTACTATATGTGACCTTATTACTTTAGAAGACAAAATTGGGTTAAGAAGGCGTGCCGAGTGGACATTTTTATTTGAAAAGAATATAAATTGGACGACTAATATGGTGAAGTGAAAAAACGTAAAAGTGATATGCAAAACATTGATTGGTCATTTCATTTCCTCCACTTAAAGATTTCTCAAACATCTCCTTTGAAGTAAATTTTCATCCATCACATACACAAATATTGCATATTTGGAAAAAAAAAAAATTATAATATTAACCATACATTGGTAACTAATATTCATTTATTATCCGAACATTTGGTAACACATTATTCATCTTCATTATAATTTATTATCCAAACATTTGGTAACCACTTCTCCTTATTTCCAGCCACACACGTGAACACATAAGCATCGTAGATATTTTTTTCAAGTTTCAAATAATTTTCATTAACTAATCGTGTCGACAATATACCGACATGTCTAACTAGTGAACCTGTCAACCCTGTACACAAATAAATAATAATAATGTCACGTACACAACTACATTTTTCCAATCTCCAACTCCCACCAGCCACCAATGTATCCATAAATACAAAGAGGTAGTACTCATACTTGCATAAACACGTAACGCATAGATATACTTTTTCGAAGTGTTAAATAAATCATTAAAACAAATACATGATTAGGTAAACGTGTTTCACATTTATACCACACATCTCAAATGATTAACATTATCCATATATGACATCAAGAACTTAAGTGGTAAGATCGCTCAACAAAGTCGGTAGAAGTGGACGGATTTAGTTCGGTCAGGATCCAAAGATAATCGTAAATACAGGGTACTAATAGTTATTTTGAAAATGGAACCACTGGTTCTATATCCATGCATGGAACCGAACTAAAAACAAAACTTTCGATTTGCTTCAATTCAGTTCCTTGAATAAGTTCTCAAATTTACTAATCTGTATGTAAATGAAGTGTTTGACTAGACAAGTTCTTAAACTATAATGGTTTAATATATAAATTCTCCATAATCTTTTGTTAAAATGATTTATATTTGACCCCAGTGATTTGCATTTTTTTAAAAATATAAACGCAACAATTTACATCGAATATTTAACTAGTGACTTGAACGGGTTCTTTAAAAACATCTACTAATATCATTTATTTTCTTTATACTTCGAGGCCGAAATGCTAACTTGAAAAGAATGGAAGGAACGAGGCCTCCTATTAATCTAAATTACATTTATGAAATTTAATAGATCATTTTTTCAGAGTTTATAAATAACACATATATTAAATTACAAATGAGTTTGATATAATACGGTAAAATTCATAAGAAAAAGTAAAATGCACTAGCCATATTTAAAAATAAAAAGGAAAATTTTCGCGTTTAAATCGAATTTTTGGTTCCGGGTATTAGAAACGAGAATTGGATACCCACAATCAATTAAAACTCGAGTAGAATCGCATTGAACCGGTCAATTATGAATCGGTTCTGGTTTGATCCAATGATTTTGGTAACTTTTGTCCAATTGTAAAAGTCTGTCAATAACATGAATTCAAATCTCAATTGGAGATTAATAATGTCATTTATCATCACTAATGCTAAAATATCACCATATGTGATATTAAATTATAAGTCAAAATAAATGTGGAGTTATGAGACGTGGACATATCACGTGCTGCCTCATAGAATTATGTTTTAGTATCAACACAATCATATAGCATTACTCTTTCGAGATGGATGAAACTAAAAAAAAAAAAAAACTATAGTAAAAATAAAATGAAGAACATAGATCTAGTCACAAATTGCTTCTATAATTTATTACAAGAAAAACATGAAAAACACACCACAATATTACATGAACAAAACACACAAAAACGATATATGTAATAGACTATAATTATTTTACTACTCTTCTTCAAAAAATCTCCAACCATATTCATGAAATCTCCATAGTTGAAAGTTATGATTAAGTTCAAGTTCTTGTATTCTTGTTAAGGTTTGTGCTTTTCTAACACCAGTCATGTAACTAGTATGTGCACGTATGGTTTCATTGCATTGAAATCTATGTTGATTTGATTGTGTTTAGGATTTTCACTTAAATGACATTTATGTCTGAGACCAAGCAAAGATCTTTAATGCCATTATTTGGACGACACTCCAATTATCTATTAAACAAATGATTTGAGGGTCACATTCCTTTCATAAGGAGTGCCCCATGGTCAATATGCTTTTTTGGTTTGATGTGCTTCGAAGATCGAGGTGTCAATATTCATTTTGTGGCACTTGGGCATGTAATAGAGTCCTCTTGTGGCAACGTGGAGTCCAGATGGACAATAATTATTTTAGTATGTAACATTAGTCTCTCAAGTTCGAATATCAGATTTATGTATAATGAAGAATTTTTAACGTTTGGTTGCTGATAGTGATGAAATTTCGTATTGTTGGTTCGAATCATTGATATGCTTATTTTCTACATTGTAATAAGTGAAGGCGTAAGTAAGATAGATGGATTCTCGATGAGAACGAGGCATTTGTGCCTGAAAGAAACCCACAATAAATAATTGGTATTCCAGCTCACTAGTATCCTGAGGCCTTGTGTACAAAATAAATCCAATATAAATCCTGACATATATAATTGTGGCCTTTTTTATCAGATATATTTTTCCAATCTCTGATAGTGATTTAAATTCTGAGCCCATATGCATTTTTAATTCAAAGCCATTTGTAAGGCAAAGAAATACAGCCTTAGATACTATTTAAATCCGTGGCAACTAATGGAACAAAGAATCCCACCCCAGACACTCTTCCAATTCGAGTCTATTTTGTATCATACAGATTAAAGAATTAAGTCTGTAATGGGTTCTTGTATCTCCTGCAAGTTTTTGTGTCTAGGATATACTCTTTCAATCTCCTAAAGAATTTGACTGTACAAGTTAAAGAAGTAAGTCTACAACGGGTTCTTAGATTATCTCCCCTACATATTTTTAATTTTCTTTGGTATACTTTTTCAATCCCTAAGATCCTCTTTCTTGGAGATACTCTTTCAAACCCCAAAAGGTTTGGTTAGTCCATGATGGATTCTTAGCTTAGCTCCCTTGCAGAGACCTTATATAAATATACTATGTAGGTTAACGGAGAGAAGCCTATATAGGACATTAACTCGCCCATCGGGTCTTCAAATATAATATCAAATCTAGGAGGACTTGGCGTCTTGAATCATGAGCTAGGACTTGGTACTTGCCATCGGCGTTCGTGTCAGTGATGTTCTTTTGATAGGGCTTAGGGATATACTGTTGACCTTTGTTCTAGCCATTAAATAGGTACGAGCTCGATAAAATAGAACTTATAGATTAATCGAGTCGTAGTGCATTTGAATAAGATATTCGTCTCCCAGTTGCTGTCATTGAGGTGACTATTAGTGAAACTGTGCATTCAATGGAAGAAACTTCAAGCGCTAGTTTATAGGATGGGGAAGAGCTTATAGCTACTTTGCCTCAATATCTGAAAACTTGCGAGGAGTTACAATCGGCCTTCACTCGTGGGATATTTTCATCATGATATTCAAAATACAACTTGGCTTTAGCCCTCCGAAACTAGTCTTCATATTTGCAAATCATGAACGAGTGTGTGGAAAACTTACGGTCCACCGAGGCAACATTAATGATTGGAGTCATAGCATCGAGGTTTTGTAAAGGACTTATAGTTGACCCCTAATCATTCGAAATCCATTAGGTGAAGCTCAAAGGACTTCCATATTAACAATGCCCTTGCACATTCCT
>CAIGRB010136760.1:14281-30921 GCA_903798255.1 Fraxinus quadrangulata
TATATATATATATCCTTCTTCATATATTTTTCTATTTTGGTTTATATTTCCTTTTGTTTTGCCTTTTCTTCATTTTTTGTTGTTTTTTTTTAATTTTTTGTTTATCATGTTTAAAGGGTAAGATCGTCATTTCCCATAGATTTCTGGATGGAAATGGGACCAAATCTGTAACTTATAAACAATAATATTATATGTACATCATAAATTACATTAAGGTTTATACTCTCTCATGTAGTTAGATCTACACCATTTATTTTAATCACAATCACTAAATCACTGTCCAGAATTTTTGTCACAAAGAAGAATGACAAATACATTGTCAACCAACAATGTATATATAGCTTTATTCATTTATAAAAAGGTTGGAGACGCAAAAAGTATATGGACGAGATCACAAGCCTTTGATAAAAGTTAGGGACGAAATCTACAATTTACTCTAAAATTTATGCTTAACAAACATGCCCCTAGGTTGGTTGTCGGGCTAACTCGGTGATTTTCTTGATTTTGTCTGAGTTCATGTTTTGAACATCAACCGCCAACACTCCCGCCCGCACGCAACACACACATCTGCTTTCCCTGCAATTCAAGGCTCAGAAAACTCTTCTTCACGTCCAGCTTGGAAATTCTTCCCTTGATTCCAGTTTCTTGAAAGAACCCCGGCTAAATTTTTTATTCTTGATGTACCTCAGAAAATCAAGCCAAAAATGACACTTTACATGCCACTGTTCAGAGCCTGCAGAACCTCAAGAACACTCATTCAGCTCCACGCACACCTCATAGTCACAGGCCTACAAAGGAACCCCCTTGCATCAACTAAGCTCATTGAGTCCTACGCTCAAATGGGCTTCATCAAATCCTCCAAACTAATATTTGACAATTTCCTAAATCCAGATTCCTTCATGTGGGGTGTTCTGATCAAATGCTGTGTGTGGAATGGCCTGTTTCAAGAAGCCATTTTTATGTACCAGAAGATTGTGTATAATATGATCCAATTTAATAGCTTCATTTTGCCATCGATTTTGAGGGCCTGCTCTGCAATTAATGATCTGGGCATGGGGAAAAAGGTCCATTGTAGGATTATAAAATCTGGGATTGGGTCTGATCCCTTTGTTGAGACTTCATTGTTGAGTATGTATGGTGAAATGGGGTGTTTATATAATGCTAGGAAAATATTTGAAGAAATGTCGGTAAGAGATATGGTTTCTTGGAGTTCTATAGTATCTATTTATGTTCAGAATGGGGAGGCTAGTGAAGGGTTGAAAATTTTCAGAAAAATGACCACAGAAGGTGTGGAAATTGATTCGGTGACTATGTTTAGTATATCTGAGGCTTGCGGTGAATTGAGGTTATGGAGAGCTGGACAGTCGGTTCATGGTTATGTGGTTAGAAGGAATAATGATCATGGGGCATTGGGAAGTTCTCTTGTTGCAATGTATGGAAAATTTGGTGATTTGCGTAGTGCAGAACTGTTGTTTTACAGCCGTATTTGCCAGAGCGTTTCTTTGTGGACAGCGATTATTGCATGCTATAATCAAAATGGGTGCTTTCAAAAAGCAGTAACGATATTTATTGAGATGCAAGAGAGCAATGTGGATATGAATACCGTTACGTTGATGAATGTTGTTTCTTCTTGTGCCAGGTTGGGATGGCTTAGAGAAGGGAAGTCTATTCATGGATATGTTATTAGGAACAATATTGACCTTGACAGGGATTTTCTCAGGTCACAATTAATAGAGGTGTATGCTAATTGTGGAAAGCTAAATTATGCCCATGCGGTCTTTGATATGACTAAAGACAGGCATATTGTATCATGGAATATTCTCATATCAGGCTATGTTCGGGAACAAATGACCAATGAGGCTTTCACACTTTTTGTTCAAATGTTTATTCATGGGATGTTGCCCGATTCATTTACTTTGGCAAGTGTTCTATCAGCCTGTGGAGATATCGGGTTTTCTAAATTTGGACGTCAAGTACATGGTTGTGCTATCAAGACATGCCTTTTGAATGAGTTTGTCCAAAATGCCCTAATTGACATGTACTCTAAATGCGGATTTGTGGATTCAGCCTATCGGGTATTTCTTACCGCCCAACATGAAAGCGTTGTAGCATGGAATTCTATGATGTGTGGATTTTCTCAAAATGGCTACTCTGAGGAAGCTATCAGTCTTTTCGATGAAATGTATGCCAAATGTCTTGAAGTGGACGAAGTAACCTTTTTAAGTGCAATTCAAGCTTGCTCGAATCTAGGATACGTAGAGAAAGGGAAATGGATTCACAATAAGCTGATTACTTTCGGTGTAACACAAGATATGTATATGGATACAGCTCTAACTGACATGTATGCTAGATGTGGTGACCTTCAGACGGCTCAAAGAGTTTTCAATAGCATGACAGAACGGAGTACGGTGTCATGGAGTGTTATGATAGCGGGTTATGGGATGCATGGTCACATTGATGCTGCTACCTCACTCCTTAACAAAATGGTAGTATCGGGAATAAGACCAAATGATGTTATATTCATGAATATTCTATCGGCTTGCAGTCATGCTGGATATGTTGAAGAAGGGAAGTTTTACTTTAACTCGATGATCAAGGATTTCGATGTCAAGCCCAATTCTGAGCATTATGCATGTTTGGTCGATATGCTGAGTCGAGCAGGTGATCTAAATGGAGCGTATGAAGTCATAAATTCACTGCCATTTCATGCAGATGCTAGCATTTGGGGTGCATTGGTTAATGGATGTAGGATCCATCAGAGAATGGACTTTCTAAAAAGCATCCAAAGAGACCTTGTAAATAAAGATACAGATGATTCTGGATATTATACACTGTTATCTAATGTATATGCTGAAGGAGGAGAATGGAATGAATTCAGGACAGTTAGATCAAAGATTAGAAGCATAGGTCTTAAAAAGGTCCATGGGTATAGCTTGATTGAGACTGATAAGAGTTCATAGTGTTTTAGTGGGTTTTTTGGGAAAGAAACCTGAAATCTCCGATATGTCGTACGATGATGGATTCATTCTCGGGCCTTGTATGATGAGTAGGATGACTTTTGACAATACTGAGACGTGAAATATCGGTGACATGTTTGGTATATTGGATTGATTAAAGAACATGATTAAAGAAGAATAGATATTGTCATGTGTAACAATGTCCATTTTGTATACCAATACGGCCCAAGAATGTATAATTTTTCTTAGTTTCATGGAGTATCTAATTTAATCATATCATATCTATTGACATCTTGTATATGGATTCTAAAATTAAGCTAAGAATACAATTAAACTTTACAACCTCAGAAAAGATTTTTTGTTCAATTTCATGAGTTTAGTAAATATTATTATTTGATGATAAGCAAGAAACTATCACGCTCAAAAGAAGAGATGTGATAAAAATTGTGGCATATTTGATATTACCATTGTTCATTCTTATTATTTTAGAATCTACAGGCTCGCCTTAATGGTCCTTAAGAATATAGAATTATCCTTGTTGTCCACTTTTCCTTTTGGAAAGCCAAGCATTAGGTGAAAAGATAAAATTTTCTAGTACTATGGAACAAAGTATAATACACGCATCGATCAAATAGTGATGGGGAGTATTCAGTACTCCATACTCCAAGAGTACTAGAAATTTTTTCGAGTTACAAATTCAAATACTAGAGGGGGAAGGAAAATTGTATTGCAAAAGATTGGAGTTTTCAAGAAAGAAATCTTGATGAACCCCTAGGGATGTGAAATCAGTAGGACACTACCAAAAAATAAATAAACGTTGTTCTTCAGAATCGATTGCAATCTTGATGAGCCCTTAGAGATTTGAAATGAGTAACACTCTACAACAATAACAAATTAATTCCTTGGAATCGATTGCAAGAATCCTTTTTGTAAACATCATTTAGTTCATTGATTGAGATGCTAAGAGATCTAAAGCAACTATAGTAGACCGTGTTACTTTTAAGTCTATTTCTATCTCTTCTAACTTTGTTCTACAAAATTACATAGCCTCTTTGAATCTAAATATTTTCAAAACACCAAATTCACACGAATTATGTACGACAATGTTAAGAAATGAGACAATAAGCTCACAAAGGTTTGGGCCATTTCCTTGACATGTCAACCTAGCCACAAAGACACCTATCGATTTGAGTACTTCCAGCTGATATAACCTTACTATCTCAAAAGTTCCAAGACAATGAATTGCTATGTAACTGAGTCGAATCTCGTGGAACACATTCTTGCACCCTCAGACCTCGTGAGAGAATTAAAGAGGAAAAAAAAAAAGGGGGAAGCAATTATAGATTTTGAAGAAGACAAATGCACAAATTCGAAGCAATGTTGTATATATCAACAAGAAATCAGACATTATTCTCACTGATACAAGTCGGTAAGCCAAAGACAAAATCACGACGAGATTTACAATGCTGAGGAGATACCAGCAGCCAGAATCTCAAAAAGTCACAAAGCAAGCTCCTTCGAGTCTTACTTCCCTCTATAAATCCTGAAACAATAAACGAATGCCTCTTTGCATTATTAAGTTAATGCAGCAGTGGGAAGATTACCAGCAGGGCATCTTTGTCTCCGGGGCCGCCTAGTTGTTTTCCCCCAGCTTGTAAGGCTTCCGTCCTCCAAACGAGCTTCAATATTACTAAGTTGCTGTATCAATGGAACACTAACTGGGGTTGAAACAGCAGTAGGGGAAGATTCAATCACAGTACGGCGCCTTCCCCGAGCACCCCCATATCTTGTGCCATTCCTTCTTGTCAAGCCTGAATTCCAAGAATGGCCTGTGGCTCTCATCAACCCTCCAAATGTCTGGAGGTCCTCAGTCACTTCATGCCTCGAGAGTGAGGTCAAACCAGGAAGGATGTCCCTTTGAAAGTCCCTCCGCTGCCTTCCTCTCCTTGTCTGACCCCTTCGAGTTCTGTTTGAAACAGCACCCGTTTCTTCCACTTTTTCTACTTCAGGAACAAAGGGTTTAGGCATGTAGTCTTCTTCTTTTGTCTCTGCTAGTTGCAATGTCATAGCCTCAAACTCGTCTATCTCCTCACAAAGATCATCAAAAGGTGCAGGATTCCCAACTCTCGACTCTTTGCCAGATTTACTGTCAAGTTCGTCTGCATATGATGACACGACATTGACAAACCAGATGAGCGATTCTGAAAAGGAAGTCTCAGATGGATGGAAAATACCATTGTCCATGTGGATTTGCTGAGAATTTGTTGAGATAGAAAATATTGTTTCTGCAGCATTTCTAAGAACCTCATCCCGTATTTTTTCAGGTTTATGTTCTAGTGACTGTAAAGAGGCCTCGTGCTGCATACGTTCTTCGGATGGTGTATTATCATCCTCACAGTCCAAAAGAATAGGGGCTTCCAGATCTATGTCCATTGTTATCTTCACACAGCCATTGTTGCTTGCAATAGAGGGTGTTGGTGGATCTTCATCCTCATTAATAGAACAGTTCAGATCAATGTGATGTCTGATACCTGTAGCTTCTCTACACTTTTCCTTCTCTACAATAAGTTCTTCTGCAGTAATTGGCTCATCAGACTCGCAAGCAAGATTAATATCAATCGTTCTGTTTTTCCTTTCATCTTTGACCTTTTTCCCTTCAGGAGGGGAATGAAGAGTTGTAGAGTTGGAAACATGGTCTGATGGCTCAATTATACGAGCATTAGGTTCAAAAAAGGAAACCCCGAGAACTTTCTTGATATTCTGAGTCTCACTTATTTCCTTTTTAGCCCCAATCTCGAGATCATCAGGAGTCAACATGAACTTTGGAATGAACATTTGATTAAGATCACTCACTACTTCAGTCTTGTAATCGGAAGAAGCTTGGAGGCAGCCCAAGTCCCCCGTGAGTTCTGATCTCCTAGTATCTGCAACCTCATTTTTATATCCCAGCTTGGGTTTAAGCCAAGGCAAAGGCGTCCGTTGGTTATCAGGCTTTATTTTTCCATCCATGAGATCTCGTTGAGTAACTGCCTCACTTGATGAGGTCTTCGGAAGTACCTCGTTCAAGTTAATATCTATTGCAGGTTTTAAATCTACACGACTGGAGCCACTCAGAAACTTCTCGAATCCAGGATTAGTCGAAAGGTCAGATGCTATATTATTATACCTACTGCTGTTAAGGTAATCAAAGCCCGATGAAGGTAAGTGAACTTGCAGTTCTTTGGATCCTGAGGCAGACCCGTGATGAACCCCATTTCGAGTTGTTAATTCATTTCCAGGACTCGCATTCAACCTAGAACTAACATTAACTTGCCACTTGTCTCCAAAAGTTTCCTGGCTCCGCGCATGCGGATGCAAACCTGCAGCTGAACGAAAAGATGGTTGAAATGTGGTCAACTTTTGACTAAAGCTAGTTGTTGGCTTTGTCCAAGACGAGATGGAGTGAAACCATGAATTGGCAACACTGGTGAGATTAACGGATGGGTAAGCCCCATGGGAATGAGAAGCCGCAAGTGGTTCTAAATGGCTATTATTGGAGTGATCATGATTTTTATGAGACGATTGTAAACCGCAGTTGGGTCCATCTCTCCACAGACCTTCCCTACTATAACCAGGTGGATATATTCCCGGACGATGATAAACCTGGTTGGGCATGACCTGAGCTGACTGGCAAGGTATTGTCAATTTATTTTCTTGGAGACCTTGAGTTACAGAACTTGGGTTACTTTTACTGGCCCCTGTAGAAAGACAGGAAGTTTATAAAACTGTCAGATCAAAGAGAGCTGTTACTACACTGCAGTCACAGTTCTCAGTGCTTAATCATCAAAACTTGAGCGCAGTGATGGTCTCTAAGTGGTTGTCGTGTACAGAGAGTGGACAAAATTAGGATTTCAATAATCTCTAAGCGGTTGCCATGAAAAAACTGACGCGAAAGAAATTTGATTCTACTCAAAGCATAAAATTTAACCGGCACACACTTGTACCAGAGATAGATTAGTAGTGGAGGAAAGTAACGAATAAATTAGCCTTAAGGAACTTTACCAAAACACTTTACCTGCTTCATACATATGGGAGAGCCTCCCCCTCTCGTTGCCATTACTCTCGATAGATGAATTTATCAATGATCCATTGTGGGAATATATGGTTTCTCCTGGGACACCTAAAACTTGTGCATTTCCTTTAGCAAACTGATTTATACCTTTAGTCTCTCCATGGCTGGAAGTATGACCAACAAAACCAACAGATGATGGAGCTGTTACTTCTTCAATTTGAATGGGTTCGTTAAGATCAGCCAATCCACCAGATCCCCTCAAACGGGAACCTGAAGCTGAAACATCTCTATAGAAATCAGTCGTCCTGCCATCACCAAAGGAAAATTTCATACTGCTCCAAGGTTCTATTTTTTGATCTCCAACAGTATAACTCAACACACTGGATACTTTGTGGTCTGGTAATTGTTCCCCTTCTTCTGTATGAATGTACTCATCGGCTGGAAGTTCAAGATCAAACAACTTCTTCCTCACCTTGGAGGGTCTTGAATCCAATGCATCAGAGTCCTTAGTAGTACACCTGTCTTGGAACTGAAAAGGACCAGCCCGTGTGTCATTCCCTTTAGTACAGCTTAGAGGAGAATTAACAATTTCAAATCCCGACACTGCTGTTCTACCACAACCAGAATTCAACAAAGGAATGCCAGACATATGCCAATTTCGAGCATCTTTCGATGGCATCTGAGATTTGTGAAGACTTGATGAAGATGATGGTTCTATGGATGCCCGATGTTTGTGTAGTTCCTTTCTTTTGAATTCTTCCATCATATCCCTCTGAATTCTGTAAAGCCGGTGGAGCTCATGAACCTGGACGAAAGTGAAGATTCAAATAATCAAGCTTCTGCGACATCATTGGTTCATTAAAGCATAAAAGGGACTCCATTTTACATAATAAGAGCATGTTTGACTAAGCTTCAAAATAAATAACATTAGTCTTAAGTAAATATTTTTTTATCTCCAAACATGTTAAAGCCTCTTACCTTTTTTGAAATTAACTCTCCGCAAAACAAATAACTTGCTTACTTTCACATAAATAAATTTACTTATAAGTAAACTTTTTAAGCTGAGCCAAACATGTGAACTGGGAACTTCATAAAAGTTCTGAACGAGTTGGATTTCTTAGAGTGAGAGACATGACAGCAAAATTATACTAAAGTACCTGATTCTTGAAGATCGTCTCATGCTCAAGCATTTTCTGCTTTAATGCATCCTTATCATGCCCTAGACATCTATCTGTTATAGTCCTAGGCATGAAACCATTGTAATATTGACCACTTGTTAAGTTCTCGTCCCCATAAAAGAGGGGCCAGCTACTACTGCTAGAATCCTCGTTAAGGTCCCTCATGGAGTAATATCCCGGCAAGCAGCTTTTGCTATGCACTTTTTTCCATCCTGCAGAGAAGATTTGAATAGTAAAATAATACTGTACAGAAGCAACTGGACATAAAACACTTTTCTTTCACTTACGCATTAAGTAAAATCACTAGCAGGTAATAAGATGTTCTACTACTAAGCATAACAATGCAAGTTTCAATATTAATGAAAATAACAAAGGAATCTCGATTATCGACAAGAGAAAAATCTATAAAACGATATTAATATCAAGTTGTGATAATATATAAAATTCATATATCTCTGACTACCAAGAGCTAGGAACCATTTATCATGCAGTACTAATAGATAGAATAAGGCATGTTATTATCACACCTTGTTTCATAAACCATAGCATTTAAACAGCAGTACCACCAAAGTATACTGAGGACAGTATAAATACAAATAGATAAGCCAAACACCAGAATTGATCTAGAATATATAAAAACCATATTTTCTTACTACCATGTGCTACTAACCATTTATCATGCAGTCCTAAAAGATAGGATAAGCCATGTTATTATCACCTTGTTCCATAAACCATAGCATTTAAATAGCAGTATGACCAAAGTATACTGAGGACGGAAAAAACAAATAGATATAAACCATAATCCTAACGTCAGAAATGACCTAAAATTCGAATATGAAGCAAAATGTTTTTCACCACAAGTTTGGCAAAGTTTTCTGCGAAAAAACCCACATCCACCACAGCCCGAACAAGAAAACTTATCCGAAAAAAGATTGTCTTTCACATCAAATTATGCTAGTACATGATCGTTATTTTCAAAATTTACATGTTGCGCATAATATAAGAAAAAAAATTTGGAAGGAGTTGGCTTCCATCATTTAACAATGCTGCAATGCTGAGTAACTCGAAAAACAAGTTTTTTAGCATATGAGACACTACTACCTTTTAGGTAATAAATCTAGCAACTTAAATAGACCTCAAATAACATAATTGACATTGTGCCTTTACACTGAAACGTTCAGTTGAACATTGCCCTGTTGTTCTTCACTTCAGTTCTACCTTTTCTTCAAAGGCTTGAAAGAATAATTCATATCCGTCAAATTGAAGATCATATAATACATTTTCTTTATTAGTACAATGAACTAAAATGGATGAGCTTTAGATATGAACTATAAATCTAACTTGATAAAAGAAATTAAATGATGAGTTCAAAATAAAAATCTAAAATAAAATATTTTTTATCTACTGAGATTCAACGGTAGTTGCTGAATTATCTCCAACTAACACAGGACGTTAAAACGTTGCATGGAAGTCTTGGCAACATTATGCCAAGCTATTGAATAGAAAACAAAGACAATCTGGCATGCAACTAAACATACACAGAAGAAAAATGTAGATGGTTTTCTAACAAAAAAACGATAGCCTCAAAACAATTATCAAGAAATTCAATGAACCAGAAAATCACAAAAAACCAATCCACCTCTTCATTGAAAGATGTGTGTCTTCTTGGGGGATAATAGCAGGTTCTTTATGGACACGGACCTCCGAGTTCACCAATAACTAGTAAAAGGAAATCCAAGCAATCCCTTGACTGATTGAGGAAAAAGTAAAGAACACGGCTCAATTTCTCTCCAAAACAGAATAGTTTTTCATCAACGATGGAACAAAAGATGGCGGAGACTTTAGTTTTTATTGTACACAGCTGGTGGGTATGTGAAACAATATCTACGGGAGCTTTTTTATTTATATACAAGGTCAGAGTTAAGTGTGAGTAAGCAAATGACAAAATCAGTTAGTGGGATTCGAATCATTTAAAAAATATAGATAATAATCCGTTGAATATTTCGTAAACCGAATGGATTATACACATCCAGCTCATATTGTCAAAATCCAACAACCACTACAATAAATGGTACATTAGATTACGAACAGATACGAGATACAAAAGTCAAGACACATGTACGCTACACGTGTCTAAGAAAACTAAAATGGGTTTCAACTTTTTATCTCATGACGAAAGTAATCCAACAAGTTTCATAATTTCTCGTAAGATGCCCCAACCAACAATATTACACGGTCATCAATCACGTCGGCAAATAAATTAAATAAAAGTAGAATGAGCACATTATTACAGAAACCTCACATCGAGAGTTAATTTCTTCATCCTCGCCTATTTTTCTGACTTTTAAATAATCAAGAAAAGAGCCTGTAGCTCATAAATTTCATTGCAAAACCACAGTTCAAAAGTAGCAGGGAGAACCAGAGAACTGAACTTGTTTATCTAGTTGAGAATGCTCCATTAAGGTGATAAAACATAGACATATAAAATGGTACGCAAATGCTCTTCTACTACTAGAAAAGGATGGCTTAGAGCCTATAAAATTCACGACAACATAACCTACAGATCAAATGGATGGAATGTAGCATGCTTTGACAATGATATATGGGAGTTTAATTTAGGAAACTTAATCTATCCCCCAATCAAATTTAGTTTAAATTATTGTAGCTGACTCTTAACGCACTTGGACTAATACAATTACAGTCAAAAAATACAGTGAATTTAAGATATGCTACCCAGAAGCAAATAACCAACAAGACAAGGAAAAATATTGCACCACAAAACAAAAGTCAAGTGCATCCTAAGTAGAAATGATCACTCATCAAATTCCCGTTTACAGTTTACGATTTTGTCTATTGAAGAACAGAGAAAAACGCAAAAAAATATGAGACTTTTTAACAAAGAAAGTGCATAGATATAATTATCCAAGCCATTAGAACTAATCATCTGAAAAACTCAAAACAATTATAATTCATATAGTCAGACAATTACTCATAAGCAAAACTAAAAGGAAAAAACAAGAATTTTCATCTCCTGGGTCATAGTCAAAACCCAATAAAATCTTGAAATAAAAAATCAGAAAATGAATTAAAAGATAAATTTACCTCAGACCCACATCCTTGAATCAGTGTTCAAGAACCCCTTGTAGATTGAATCATCCCACAGTATCAATAATAACTCAAAATAATGTGAAATTCAAAGTCTTTCACACTATAGCACTAGTGAAAATGAAAACCAATAAAAAGAAGCGAAAAAATAAAACTTTAAAATCAATAATAGTAATACTCAAATAAAATAAAAGAATTATAAAGTGAATGGTTTGAAAACTCCATTGAACAAGCTCGGATCCTCCTCAAACTGAACAAAATATTGAAGATTTCGATCTGCTGGGCCACTCTCTCTCTCTCTCTCTCTCTCTCTCTCTATAGCGAAAAAAGAAAGCAACTACTTTTAGAGAGAATGAAAGAAAAAGAATTTATTTCTTTTTCAACTGTATGTATATTAGTGCTTGTATAATAAAATTATAATTTATTTTCAAGAAAATGAGAAACGGAGAGAGATCCCATATAAGAAATCTCCACAAAAACAAATGACCTTCTAAGAACAATGACATGAAATTTGTCAACATGCGGTCCTTTATATTCTTTGCCTTTTCTCTTCACTCTCTCTCTACGCTCCTCACTCTCTCTCTCTCTCTCTCTCTCTGTATCTCTATATCCCTTACAGTCCTATGATTTGTTTTTAGCTATATAGCCCAAGCTCGATTCTTGTAAAAACTCATTTTTTCTACATTTATTTTCAACCACGTGTTTTCTACATTTATTTTCAACCACATATTCTCTTATAAAATAATTTTATATGTAAATCGAAAAAAATTTCTTATTTTTCAATCACTCATTTTCCAACTTTATACTATTCAAAAATACATTTTCTTGAAAACAATGGAACCCAAACAAGGGCATAATATTAAGGAGACCTTAGACAAAGCTTTACTAAAAGTTTTAACAATTTTGATGAAGTGTAGTATTGAAAAGTCGATAAAAATTATGAATTTTATGAAATGTATAATTATAATTGAAGATTGACCCATTTAATCGTTAATATATTTTATCATAGTTTTATCAAACAAGGGCTAAGGCCTATTTGATATATAGGTTTTTTGGAATATATTTTATGAAATTTTTGGGGAAGGGTCAAAAACTATGAAAAAATAATGGGTTCATGTGTAAAATTATATTTCTGGGATTTCGAGAAAATGAAAAAAAAGAAATGGCATTTCTAGATTCTCTCCATCGATACGGATATTAATGAAATTTTAATATCATAATATAAAACTGTCCACCCATATAATATAGGGATTTAATGATTTTACACATGTTCATATATAAATCCATTCCTTTGTGTCACATTGTTTTAACAATATTAGATCGTTCATTATGTTCATGAAGTGTTAAACAAGACTAATAAACAAAACTTCGATTATTATTATCTAATCATTCATTACGGAATGTGTAATAAACGATATTAGGTCATCCAGTCATTTTTGTCCACATTTCGTGCACAAAAATAGACGAGATGAGACCCGACAGAATAATAAGCAAGTAACAATTTGTATAATAAACACGTCGTCTGATTCTTATTTAATCGAACGTGTAATGTCAATGCCTAATTGTACCAAAGTATACTTTTGAGTTGCTTGTTAACATCAAACACAACCAAATGGACAATCCCATAAAATAATTGTTTATTTTCTCAATCTAGGAATTATTATTTAATTAAGACTTAAGAGGGAGACTTAAAAGTTTTGCTATTTCAAGCAGTTTTCTATTGACCCATACGAGGTGTGGGTCCCAATATTGATGCTGTGCTTCTAATAGGGTTGAGGATTTTGTAACTGCCCTTATTGGTTTGCTTTAATTACGGAAATGGGACTGACGGTCGTGATGGAATCTGATTGGCTGATGCTTTGATTTCTTACAGAGAAAGTCTAATTGTTGTCTGCAGGTACGTACTGGATTCTGTACCAAAGTGTAGGATAAGCAGTAGAATTTTTACACGTGGCTTCCTATGTTAGCATATCGAAGACCTCATACATTTCATGCTTTTTTTATTATGCCTAAATTTTTATATTGAATTCTCAACTTTGAATTTTGGCATATATAACTAGCAATGTTTTAAAAACTGAATATTAATTTTTTAAGAACTAACCCCCTGTTTGGTGTCATTCTTCTGAAAAAATATTATTTTGAATGTTAAATTTTTGGAGAATATGTAGTTAAAAGGTAAAAAAAAAAATTGAATTTACGTATAAAATATTTTATTGTATATATGTATAGTTGAAAATGAATATGTAAAAAATGAGTTTTGAAAAAATAAAAAATAAACGAAGCTAAAAATGTGAGGAACAACGGTTCCTAGTTAAATCAGTGGTAAAGAAATTAGTTTAATAAATAATCACTTCTTTTTTAAAAAAGTGAGATGTTAAAATCTAAATCGAAGTCAACAATTAATTTTAACTATATTTCATGAGTCCACAACTTTTCAACAATATATTTAATCAATTTTTATCAAAAAATAAAAAAAAAAATTTAATCCCCACCAAACAAGAGTTTAATAAACTGTCGAATTAGATTACAAAAATTGACATTTTATAATTTTTTGATAAAATCGACCATTCCTATCCAAAAATTCATAAAACACTAACAATAGAAAGGTGAATTTCAAAGCTACTTATGTATGAATATTTGTTTTTTAGAATTTCAAAGCTACTCAAGTACGAATATTTGTTTTTGAGTTTGAATAATGTTATTTATCATTATAATGATAGAATATCGATAATTTGATAGTTTATGTAGAACAATGTAATTGAGCTGTTCAAATTTTATGAGAGAGAGGGAGGAGATAGAGAGAAATGTGAAGGATAATGGGTTGTCATATCATTGATATTTTATCATCATAATAATAAATAACATTACTCTTATTTTTTATTCAAACTATTTACTGTACATTATATAATAAAATGTTGCTTATTCAATTCAATGCAATCTAATGTATCGCATACAATATTTGGATTATAGACTCAAGAATTGTATCAATGTGACTTTAAAAAAAAATCATATTAATATATATTTTTGTTTCTATTAAACTTTAATAGCGAATAATCTTTCAAATTTAGTCCGCGATAGTTATTTATTACTAGATTTTGCATATATCAATAAGTGGATTCATCATTAAGCCCATGTTTGATTCAAATAAAAATTAAGATATTAGTTGATTTTAATAAAAAAAAAATGAAATATATGATTGAAAAATAGTATAAAATATTTTATTGTATATATGTACAGTTGAAAATGAATATGTAAAAAATGAGTTTTGAAAAATAAAAAATAAAAAAAGCTAAAAATGTGAGGAACAACGGTACCGAGTTAAATCAGTGGTAAAGAAATTATTTAATAAATAATCACTTCTTTTTAAAAATTGAGATGTTAAAATCTATTGTAAAATTCTTTAAGCCCTTATTTGATAGAAATTAAAATTTTAATTTTAATTTAAGTCAAAGTTAACAATTAATTTTAACTATATTTCATGAGTCCCCAACTTTTCAACAACATATTTCATCAATTTTTATCAAAAAAAATTAAAAAAATAATTTTAATCCTCACCAAACAAGAGTTTAATAAACTGTCGAATTAGATTACAAAAATTGACATTTTATAATTTTTTTTGATAAAATCGACCATTCCTATCCAAAAATTCATAAAACACTAACAATAGAAAGGTGAATTTCAAAGCTACTTATGTATGAATATTTGTGTTTTAGAATTTCAAAGCTACTCAAGTATGAATATTTGTTTTGAGTTTGAAAAATGTTATTTATCATTATAATGATAGAATATTGATGATTTGATAGTTTATGTAGAACAATGTAATTGAGCTGTTCAAATTTTATGAGAGAGAGGGAGGAGATAGAGAGAAATGTGAAGGATAATGAGTTGTCCTATCATTGATATTTCATCATCATGATAATAAATAAAATTACTCTTATTTTTTATTCAAAATATTTAGTGTACATTATATAATAAAATTTTGCTTATTCAATTCAGTGCAATCTAATGTATCGCATATAATATTTGGATTATATCAAGAATTGCATCAATGTGAGTTTAAAAAAATCATATTAATATATATTTTTGTTTCTATTAAACTTTAATAGCGAATAATCTTTCAAATTTAGTTCGCAATAATTATTTATTACTAGATTTTGCATATATCAATAAGTGGATTCATCATTAAGCCCATGTTTGATTCAAATAAAAATTAAGATATTAGTTGATTTTAATAAAAAAAAAATAATGAAATATATGATTGAAAAATTGTGAGTACAATAAAATACATGGTTAAAACTAATTACGGCTCTAACTTAAATTTAATTTGATTTTTTAGTTGAACCAAGTAAGGACTAAACATTATTGTAATGATCAGTGATGGATTAAATTGGCCAAACACGGTGTCAACACGTAATATATTGTAATTATGAGATATATTTTTTAGTTTACAACTCTTGTATTAATTACCTATTAAACGACACCTATCATATTAGTTGGATTAAATATTTTTTTTTGGCATAATTTAAATGTTCAAAGAAAATAACTTTAAGAGTGCAGATTTTGTGGCTGTCGGTTACGAGATTTTATTGAGCTAAAAATGGAATATTTTCAACCTGTAATAAAACTTTCTTACTTTATGCTTTTGCAAATATGTTAATTAAAAAGTGCAATTCGATAGAAAAAAAAAATACAATACTCAACTTTTTTGTCTATTGGGATGAAGAAAGTAAAAGACCTCACAAAAAATTGAAAACATAAAATATCGTAGTGTAAATAGATACAAAAAAAAAAAAAAAATGTTTTATTAGTTAAACATGAAAATTCGAATTGATTTATTCTATCAAATAAAACTTTTGCAATTATAATATACGAAGTTGCTAAATACTACTATCTAATGATACTTTGTCTATTTCACAAATTTTCCTTGAAATTAAATCAACTATAAAAAAATTATAAATCGTTAACATTTTGGCCCCTTCTAGTTGACTTGTTGGTCTTAAGAACATTGATTTTAAGAATGAGTGATTGCCCTTCTCCGCCCCTTACTGCCCAACCTGAGAACAGACAGCTAATGTATATATAGCACAATTTTTAATCCAAGCTTAACATTTCTATGTCCTTAAGACAACAAGTTAGTTCCTTTTAGTATTTAAAGTTACAAGTAATTGTCTTTCGAATTAAAACGAATATCGTCCTTTTGAAAAACGACACTCCAACCATGTAAAATCGACGAACAAATTTTTGTTATTTAAAAAGAAAATAGAAGAAGTAAAAAAATTGGTAAAAAATATTTGACGAAATGCTCTGTTGAAAGCTTTTGAACAATGTCATTCATCTAGGTCTCTGTTT
>CAIGRB010136768.1:1663-16616 GCA_903798255.1 Fraxinus quadrangulata
GTCATGATCTTTCATGTGAAAAGACACATCTTTTCATCTACACATTTTTCTAGAATATTCCACAATATTCTACACGATTTCCAACAATTTCACGTGTTTATTGAGCTTAATTTTTCATTCACCAAAAACGAATTTAACTTAAATAATCACTTAAACTGGCCATAACCAATTTCGAATTTCCAACATAATTATCGGCCAGTGAAGTTAGATTTGGATTCAATATGATCTTGTGGAAAACACTCACAAGACCCTGAGCTCTCGTTAATTACAGCAAATTCTACCATTTAGGGGATCATATGCACATTTTACTAATTTACCAAGAATTGTGTTTGAACCACATTATTTTGAAAAAATATATTTTGAAATAGTAGATTATGGAGAATATGTGCTTGAGAAAGAAGGAAAAGTTATTGATATGATGGAAAATATTATTTTATTACAGTTGTGTAGTTGAAAATGAATAAAAGAATGAGAATGAAAAAAATAACGTGGATCAAACAGGGGCTAAGATTTTATATTTCTTTTTACAATTGTTGCAGTATTGTCTATTTTTGTTAGTTTATCAAATCTAAGATTATACTTTCAAAATTAGCTCGTTAAGAATACACTCCGAATTGTTAAAACAACACAATTATTGGTTACCAAATAAAAACTGAGTTCGTTTAATTTTTTTTTTTTTTATCTAATTCTAGATTCTGGTAAATGGATCTTGTTGCCTAGTTTTCGATAATTCTTACCAATCGATAGAAAATTAAAAGATTGTTCGCATGTATTACTGTACGCTTGTCATAGCATACAAGGAAAAAGAAACAACTAGAAGAAAAAATAAAAAGAAAGAAAGAAATGTACTCAATAAGATTGGAGACAGATGGGTTGTGGTCGTCAGTCGCTTTAGTGGTTATAATAACATTTTCAAGTCACGAACAGTACACACACTACAAAACCAAGTTATATATACATACAACCCCTCAAAGAATTTTATATTTAAGTCTGAACAAATTTCCTCTGACAGAGAGGGGATTCAAAGGCAAAAAAATTAATGGCTTCCTCTACAGTAATCAGTGGTGTTCAAGGAGCACTTTTGGTGCTAGCCCTTCTGGTTTTTCTTGGGAATATTATGATGTGGATCATTATGCCCACTGATACATATTATGATAAATGGCTTCCACACATTCTGGCTGATACGAATTCAACTTTCTTTGGAATACAAGGTAAGAACTGTTTTTTCAGTCCAACCTTTGGTTGCAAAATCTTGGTTCAAGACGCCTCATTTTGCATAAGATCATTTTCATCAGAGGCCAGATGCGCCTATAGTTTTTGTTAGTGGTTGGCTATGAATCGTGAACTCTTAAACTTAACCTCATCTAAAATATGCCTGCTCATGTGTAGGCTGATTTATGTTTTGCATCGAAGGCATGTCTGGTGTACAATATTTGTAAATAGATGGCAAAACTGGAACCATTGAACTCGACCTCGTCTAAAAGACCCCCTCACAGGAAGACTAAATTTATCTATTGTATCATAGACGTGACGTGACATGTGCACAATGTTTATAGATGGGAAAGACCAGAAACATAAACTCTTGAACCACATCGTCTTAAAGAAGCAGAGATGTAGGGAATAAATATTTATCTAATTTTTGTCTTCAAGAATCTCTACCTTGCAGGTCCAATAATGCTGGATTTCACTTTCCCAATTTTATTCATTGCTGTTGTGGGCTGTATATATCTCCATTTGGGAAAGAAAAGAACTGGTGACACTGACATAGGAAGGTAGGGAATATTATGAGAAAAAAAAACTTTTATTGAATCAAGATTACCATTTTTTTACATTTTTCTCTGCTTATAACTTTTTGATATATTTTGATGATCTTCAAATGAACAGCAAAAAAGCGGCTCACAAATTTGGGTTCTTGAAGCGACCAATGATCGTTAAGGGGCTCGGGATTGTTACATTGACTGAGCTAGCTTTATTCACTATGTTCATTGCTCTTGATGTTTGGTATTTCTCATACTATGTGAGATACTTGTTTAAGCAAGTTCCTCTACTCCAAATGCAACGACGCGAGCAAGTGTAAGCAACCTTTCTTTGCTCGTACCCCTTCACATCATATATTTTTTCGCATAAAATTTCTGTGTCACTTTTGGCAGGTGGCAAACCAAGTTCGATAGAGTGGCCATAGTGTTTGGCCTAGCAGGGAATGTATGTTTAACATTTCTATTCTATCCAGTGACAAGAGGCTCATCCATTTTGCCTATGTTGGGGTTAACTTCTGAGGGTAGCATCAAGTATCATATGTGGCTTGGAAATATAGCCATGACCCTCTTTACTATTCATGGTTCCCTTTATATTGTCTACTGGACCCTTACTCATAGATTGTCTGAGGTACAAATTTCTCCCCTTTTCTTTCAAGAATTTGTGTTAGGTTAAAATTATAAACCCTGTACGAGGTCATCAACGAGATACAAATTAAATGAAAAATATGCTAATAAGTGGATGGTCACCGGTTTAAAACAAATTACTAGAATGACGACTTAGATATTTGGAGCATGTTCGTATATGACCTAAGAGTCTCTCATTCATAACAAGGATTTTGATCAAACTAGAACACGTTAGAAGAAGACGGAGGAATGAATATAATAATGAACCGACCAAAGTGAAGGTTATATTTAGTAGACTCTAAATTTGTTGGGTATAAAGGTCTTTTTATTAAAAAAAATAATTAAACGATTTTTTTTTTTCACTAGACAACATAATTTTGGGGGTGGGGATATGTAGAACTTGATAACAAGTTTTGTCGGCAACAAAAGGCAAAGGAATTCTACAAATCTTGATAATCAAGATAAATTCCTTTATATTCGAAGCAAAATCAAAGATTAATTATTATAAGAAAACTGATATTACCGGACACTCTATATTCGGTTATTGTCATCTATGATTAAGATCATTATTTCACAAGAAAAATCATACAGCGACGCGTGAAACACCAATATAAAGTATTTGATATTAATTTTTAATCAAGATGGTTCAATGGTCACTTCATCAAATTGAGATCTAAAACTTTAATGTCACTACCTAATCATGTTGAAAATCAAAGGAAATCACTTTATCCTAACTTAGTAAACTTACCTAATGATACTCTGATTTGAAAAGAGTGAAAAACAAGGAGAAAAACGCAAAGAAAATCACATGAATGGGTGAGTCATTTCACATGAATGGGTGAGTCAATTAATTGATCATCTCATTTTAAAACCTTCTAGATACTATGATTTTCTTTGATCATAATTATATATTTTAACAGATGTTTAAAGTTATTTTATTGATGTTTTGACACATAATGTTTATGCATGAATAATGGCTAGACTTTGAATCTAAGATTTAACTACGTTTCTCTTTTAATTATATCTAAATGTCGATTCTAAATTACGCAACATATCCCATTAAAGATAAACAAGTAAATTTTTTTAACTGTATGCACACAAAATAAACATTCTTATCATTTAAAGGGTGTTTGGTGGAGATTAAAATTAGATTTTTAGTGAATTGTTATAGAAAATTTTGAAATGTGTAATTAAAAAGATGTAAGACCTATAAAAGATGTGATTAATATTGATTGTTGACTTTGACTTAGATTAAAATTAGATTTTAATTCGACCCAAATAGACTCTTAATGAATACGTGATGTGTGATCTATAGCTATCGTCATTGACACGCATGCCCACTAATTTAGGAAGTCAAATAGGGTATCCAATTTCTCTATTCAAGGAGAGCCCACTTAGAGAATCTTACCATACGTAGGAGAGTGGCAAACCAAAGTGTCCAAAAAAAAGCCCTTAGTGTTATCAGTAAAGGTTGATTTAGAGAACCTTTTTTCATTGTCGTTAGTCCTTTTGGTTCATCATGGAATTTCCTCAGTTTGGGACCATGAAATCATGGCCATTAATCAATCAAGACAAGAGTCACAAATTGGCTCATTTTTCAAACAATTTTTGTAGGCCACAATGAGTGCTCCAATTATACCAATTGGACTATGACTTGTCTGAACAAAATATTGAATGATATTTTTCATTTTTCTTCAATAGATTTGATTTGTTAGAGAACCCGAGTTGTGATTTATGTCACTTTATTATTCGAAAGGAAAATAAAGTGGTACATAAACTTAAGTCGTTTGCTATCTTAGTAGAACATAATGTAGAAATGATTGATTATATCTTACATCATTGGTTGTTTGTGGTTACGTGCATCATTGTGATGAGATTTTTTTAAATTAAAATATTTGAAGTCTTAAAAATAGAGTATTAAATAAGAAATGACGCTATCGTCACATAATAACTGTTGAAAATTCCCTTTTTTTTTTGTTTTTTTGCCCTTATAACTCGTTATGAGAAAGTAATCGGAGTAGTGTGATTATCTTTGTGCTCGACCCAAAATGAAAAGATTAAATTTTTATTTTAATTTCTTTAAGCTAGGAACTTACTGCGGAAAATGATTTAGTTGATTATTTTTTTGTGAATCCATATTTGTTATTTCACAATGTAAAGTCCTCTTGATTGATAAGCAAGATCGCTAGAAGCATATTTTCAATGAACAAAAAGTTTTAATTTTTTTTTTTTTTACATCTGAAATAATTATACCAAATAAAGGTTAGTGAATTTGGGGCGGATATGGGTTGATGGGTCAAGTCAACTTGTTTATGATGAAAATTTGCTTTGACCCATTTTCTACATAGATTAATATGGGCCACACTTTTAGGCTAAAGAGAGCCCAATTTCCCTTGACGGATCCCAAAGCCCATCTTCCAATAAAAATCCAAAAATTATTTGCTCACTCTTAGTATTAGTAGCATAGGAAAAATGAACATTTTGAGTGTTTTTTTATAATTCCCTAAAATCAAGAAAAAATGTTTGACAACATTAATGCTTTTCCATTGGAATTAATAATTCGTAAATATAGATGTGTTTTCTAGTATTGATGGATGGATTATATCGAAGGATGGATGAATAATAATGAAGAACTTGTCGCAATTTTAATTTGTACTAGTTATATTAAAATCTTCATAAAACATTATAATCGACTTGACTAGTGTGATTCTTGATAGGTTAATATAAAGCAACCCTATATATGATATTTTTTTTCTTATCTATAAACTTATACGCGACTCATGTACACACGTGCGTGCAGATACACACTTCTCTAACGTCTTGTTATGGATTTATGCAGATGCTCAAATGGGATCAACATTATGTAGCAAATGTAGCTGGAGAAATAGGGTTGTTATGTGGACTGGCTTTGTGGATGACAACATACCCTAATATAAGAAGAAAAATGTTTGAGCTCTTCTTCTACACTCATTATCTCTACATCCCCTTCATGGTTTTCTTCGTTCTACATATTGGCATTGGTTTTGCCTGCATTATGCTCCCTGGTTTTTATCTTTTCATCATCGACCGCTACTTGAGATTCTTACAGTCGAGACAGAAAGTCCGACTTATTTCTGCTCGTGTTCTTCCATGTGAAACTGTTGAATTGAATTTCTCCAAGAGTCGAGGTATGATTTACATATCAACAAAACACACACATACGGTACAAGATATATGTTAAATAAGTCTATTGCAATTATGTCGTACCTATAGCATTATGTATGTCAAACCATGTGCACATGGCCTTTAGGGTTCAACCTATTTTGGCCTTCAGCGATGGCCCCACGTATAGCCCCTCAAGTTTTTCTTAATTTTACTTTTTTCGAATCTAAATCATGCTCACTCTCGACCTATCTATTTCATTATTTACTCAACCTAATAAAATATTTCAAAACTTATATCCTTATAAGTGAACTTTATTAGACATCGCCAAACATTCTTAGGTTATCCTTCATTTATGTATTCTCATATTACATCGATGAATACTCATTTTACATAGAGAATAAATTATACGAGTCTCCTTTGACAACCTTTCGTTCATTCCCCCAAAAAGAAACGCTTCCTTATAATTCCAAAGTCCATACCATAGGAAAGTTTTCGAAAACTCATTTTTATGTCCTCACCTTTGTGCTTAAATAGCTACTTTAAAATCTAACGAGTTATGTACTATTGAATTTCTAAATTTTCTCTTGCAGCTTTGAATTATAGTCCAACAAGCATAATGTTCATAAATGTTCCCAGCATTTCAAAGTTGCAGTGGCATCCTTTTACTGTTACTTCAAACAGTAGTTTGGAACAAGAGAGGATTAGTGTTGTCATCAAATGCGATGGAAATTGGTCTAAAAATCTCTATGATTTGATCTCATCTCCTTCTTCTTTGACTAATCGTCGTCTTGAAGTTTCAGTAGAAGGACCCTATGGACCTGCATCTACAAATTTTCTCAGGTTAGTTTACATGCTGTGCTCAAATTTCTACTTTTGTGTGTATTGCAATATTTTTGACCTCTAGTTCGACTATCATGGCTGAGCCTTCGACCCCTAACTGAATGTCCAGGCTGGGTATAAAAATTTTGGTCGAAATCGACATGTATGACTTTGAAACCTGGCAATTGTCTGATGAATCCTTGACCAATGGGCTAGGAAAGTCGATCTACCATCAACAGTGCCTAAGAGGTCGATAAGTCGATCTTTCATTTGTCTTCCACTTTTTAGTTAAGTGAGTTGACAATGACATCTTGGACCTATTGGTAGTTAATTATAAGCATGTCATGGACCAACCTGCTAGAACAGCACGCGGGGTAGCATTGGGTAACTTATTTTTATCTCCTTCGCTTATCTAATGTTTAGAAGAGTTTTAAAATACGAATAATGTTATCTAACACCAGTCTACATGAACATACTTGACAAGTTCGATTAAATGAATCATGTGTCATTATATTAAGTGAACCTATCAATTTATGCAAAGTAGTTGACATCTAAATTGGTGCTTAACGCTAGTAGTGCTGTATATTATTTTTTAAGTATTTATAAATTGTGGATCCTATGAAATATATAGATAATAAATGAATATTAGTTGTGGCCTTGTGGATCATATACTCTCTTTATAAAAAATATGTTTAAAGAACCAAATATTTTAAATTCTGCCAAACATGAAATGTAAAGAGGAAGGTGATTTTAGCAATCTCACCGCAATCAATATTGAATTTCTCAATCTCAAATCACGTCGATTGAAAGAATAAAAATTAATGCAATCTTATCTGTTAGGTAAATTATTGTCAAATGACCTCCCGAACGATGATGTAAGTTCATTATTCATTCAGTCGGTATTGATCATATGACTAAAGTAGTATATCGACACTACTTGAGCAATTTGAAGTAGCCTTATTTAATTAGTGTTGTTCATGACCCAATCCAAAACTCTTGGATGACTTTTTGGTTGACAATCCATTTATACTACTTATTGGGCTTTATTACCTATTAACCTAAAGTCCACACCTCTATCTTAAATATGCTGCCCATTACTGTTGCATCTCGAGGTGTGTGAAATTGGTTTTCATTAGCCCCTTTGTGTTTGGGAGAAAACGATGGTTCTGGCTTCGTGTTTTGTTTTCTTATCCTTTCTTAGCCTTTGTGGCTGATTTTTGAAGCTACAATAAAAACTTCAAACATACTCCTTTGTGAACAATCCGAGAAAGAGCAACCGGGTTTTGGGAGTTTTGGCTTGTCAATTGTGGTGGTCGATTAATCGATACTAAAGAATCCGGCTCAGTATCGTTGAATCAACACCACAATTATCAACCCAAATCACAAACCAAACACTCTCAACCCGGTTGCTCTCAGGTTGCTTACAAAGGGCAAAGTGTGAGGGTTTATTGTAGCCTCAAGATCAGCCACAAAGGCCAAAGAAAGAAGAAGAAACAGAGCACTAAACCAGAAGCACGAAGCCAAAAATCCAAGGAAGGAAGCAGCCGTTTCTTCTCTTAAACAAAGGGGGCTAATGAAACCAATTTCACACACGGTTGCAACAGTAATGGGCAGTATATATAAGGGAGAAGTGTGGGCTTTAGGTTAGAAAATAATAAGGCCCAATAGGTAGTATATAAGTGGGTTGTCAACCAAAAAGCCTTCCGGGGCTATTGGTCGGGCCATGAGTAGCACTAATTAAATTAGGCTATTTTAAATGGTTCAAATATGTTATAGGATTTGTTTAAACAATTGTGGTGTCAATATACAATTTCAGTCATTTGATCGATGTCGACTGAATAAACAATAAGTTACATCATCGCCCAAGATGACGTTTGACAACAATTTGCCTAACATTATCAATCACACAACTCATAACAATTTGGAAAGTAAAGACACCAACCCCAGATATCATGAAAATTAGGAAATCAAAAAATCCCACACAATCAGGAGAACGAAATTTAAACAAATCTTGACAATCAGATAACTAACAACAAGACAATCTTGGCATATTATGTACTAGATGAAAAGGGGTTTATTTTTATTTTAGTTTTGGTAAAATACTCAAGATGAGTATGGCTCTCCTTTTTCAATTTAGACAGAGACAATAAATACGGGTATTCTCAATTCTCTCTCTCTCTCTCTCAAATTTTCCTTGAGGGAAAATAAATGGATTGCACTCATTATCTCTCGATTCTTTGTGCATGGTTAACCACATTCTCCTTTGTTCAACCATCCTTGGGTTATAATCCTACTAAAGAACTAATCGATAAGATTTGTCTCCAAACACCGAATTATGCATACTGCAGCAATGTTTTCCATAAAAACCTTCCTTCTCCTGTAACAAATGAGATTGGTCTAACTCAAACAGCCCTTATTCAATCACTATTAAACGCGACCAATACGCGTAGAATCATACTAAGGGCGAAAGATGCTGAGAAAGACAAAATGAGACGGGATCTTTATGAAATCTTCAATATTAGTTATGGAGTTGTGATGGAGGCTTTGGAAAATGCCAATCTTGAATTTGAAAAGAGAGATTACTTGAGTATGTTAAATTCTGTATCCTCATGTGAAAGGCCTGTAAATAACTGTCAAAACGTTTTAGGTAGCAACATTGTTATGAAGTTGAGCATAGCTAATAGGCAGATAGAATTACTTGTTAGGATGTCATTGGCTTCTGGGAATCTTCTTCTTCATGGATTATAATTTGTTATCATTTTGAAATAAAGCACACATATTTCAGTAAAGCACACATGTTGATGGAGTAACGAATCGTATTGATCACTCTTAACAAATGTGCTTTATCACTCTTTTAAGTACTTATAAGCCGTAGGTCCAACAAAATTTGTGAATAATAAGTGGGTCGTAAATTATGGATCCTACAACTCTTCTTTTTAATGGCTTAAGTTTTCATATGAGTTGGTTTAACTAATATTATTAAAACCGTATCAGACTGACCAACTCTTCTTTGTGTTGAAGAGCAATTTAGTCTTGACATATTACATCGATGAATAAGGCGCCTTAACTTTTGGTGATTAATAAAATTCCTTTCTCCATGTGTGTATTGCATTATTTTCTACCTCTAGTTCGACTCTCATGGAATATTGGTCGAACCTTTGACCCGTATTATTACCAAGCGTGTCGAAGATAAAATATGAGTAAACTCATCTCTAATAATCTAAGTTATGTCTATGTATATGCATGTATACACGCGCGTGCACGTAATTGATGTGTGTGCTGGACTAACGGCGATGAAATTCAAATGGTTGCAGGCATGACATGCTGGTGATGGTCAGTGGTGGAAGTGGAATCACCCCTTTCATATCAATAATCAGAGAGCTAATCTACATCACTTCCACAACTCATTCCCATGAGATTCCCAAAATCAAACTCATAACTGTATTCAAGAATTCTTCACACCTCTCCACGTTAGACCTAATTCTCCCAATTTCTGGCATTGCCTCAGAATCTTGCTCCAATTTAGACCTTCAAATTGAGGCCTATATAACAAGAGAAAAAGGGCATCCAAAAGACAAACCACTGACCCCACAAACTGTATTTTTCAGGCCTAATACATCTGATGCACCCATATACCCCACTTTAGGCCCCAATAGTTGGCTTTGGCTATGTGCAATAATTTCATCATCTTTTGTTGTTTTTCTCATGCTTCTTGGAGTTTTCACTCAATATGTTATTTACCCTATCGATCAAAACACCAATAAGCTCTATTCTTATACCAAGAAGGCTTTGATGAACGTGCTTTTCATATGTTCTTCGATTGTTTTAACCGCCACCGGTGCGTTTCTGTGGAACAAGAAACGGAATTCGAGCGAAGCCAAGCAGATTCTCGACACGGAAGAATCAGTAACTGGTAGATCTGCATTTGGTGAAGATGGGAGAGAATTGGAAAGCCTTCCTGAACAATCTGTTATCAAATCTATCAATGTGCATTATGGTCAAAGGCCTGACCTCCAGAGTAAGAAACTTCAAATTTCTATCAAATTTATTATTATTATTATTATTATTAGAGCAACTTCTACTGACACCCCGTGATGTATCTGACTATTATTCTCGTACGAACTTAGTTTTCAAAAACTACAAAAATATCTCATCATCGTCATCATTATTATTAGAGCAACTTCTACTCAACACCTCGAGACGTAACTAACTATTATTTTCGTACGAACTTAGTTTTCAAAAACTACAAAAATACCCCATCAATATTTTACAATCTCTTCTTTCTATTGAAATGTGATTAAATCTGATATGGGAAATTTTGTAGGAATATTATTGGACAGCAAAGGATCAAACGTTGGTGTACTTGTTAGCGGCCCTAAACAAATGAGGCGTGATGTTGCTGCCATATGCTCTTCTGGTTTGGCAGATAATCTTCATTTTGAGTCCATCAGCTTCAGCTGGTGAGATGTGATATCGTAGTTTTTATGAAGTGGAGATGAAGATGTGAAAATAAATAAAAACAAATCTAGACGAGATACATATATATATTTTGTATTCGAAGCTATTTTTCACTAGAATATGTAGTAAAAACAAGCTCTGAGTGGTGTGTGTAAAATAAATAATAGTATTTTGTGAAAAATACATCTTTGCATATGATATAAAATGCATATATCTTCTAAATCGAGTTGTTGAAAATAAAATATAAATAAATAGAGATCACATTTTTCTAATACTTAAGTTTTCACAAGTTGGTTTGACTGATATTATAAAAATGGGACTGGAATGATACACTTGAACAGAAAATTAGGCATTGAACCAGAAATTGATATAGTTATACGAGAAAAAATTACATATAAATTAGGATGAAACCTGGACATCAATTCATCCAAGTTTCCTATTATGCCTTTGAATACACAAGAACAGGAAGTTTTTTGTAAGAGTTCTTAACTTCTGGTGATTAATCCAATTTCTATTTATGTGCGTGTTACAATATTTTTTGACATCTAGTTCGACTCATGGAATCTTGGTTGAACCTTTGACCCCCCCTACCTTCAATTTGCGGGTATAAAATTTTTGGTCAAATTCGACTATCGACAACCCCTAATAGGTTGATCAATCTTTTGAGTCTTCCACTTTTTAGTTGAGTAACTTCTTGGCCCTATTGGTGGTTAATACTTAATAATAAGCATGTCTACTTCTTAAGAATTTAGGTTCAATCTTAAAAAGTCAATCTTATTAAGAGAAGTAACTCAATCTTTTATAAGTTAGTCTATATTTTCATTTTTATTCTATGTGTTAAGAAATTAAGTTCTATCTTAAAATGTCAACCTTATTAAGATGAGTAATTCAATTTTTTATAAGTTTGTCTATATTTTCATCTTTATTCGATGTGAGATTCTATCTCTTAACATATTCCCGTAAAATGGTGGCTCGTTTGAGCAAACCAATCTTGAAATCTGTGTGATCAAATTTTTTTTAGTCTTAATTGGATCGAATTGTTCGTTAGAGTTTAACGGACTCTGATACCATGTTAAGAATTTAGGTTCCATCTTAAAATGTTAACCTTTTAAGATGGAACCCCAAATCTTAATACTACTAATCGGCCAACTTGAATGACATGGTGTACAATTGAGATAGCTTTTCTTTTTGAGTTATCTCATTCCTTATTTATTGTTTGCTAGTGCTTTTAAATACTTATAAATTGTAGATCCTGTAAAATATATGAATAATAAGTAGGTAATAAGAATAATGCTATTTATGCCCTGGACCTTAGCACTAATCTAAATGTACATCATAAATGATTGAACATCTTAAATGAAAATATACGAGTCATAATTAAGATATCCAATCATTTAAGTATACTTAATAACATGTAGACTGATGCTAAGTAGCAATAGGGTTGAACGGTATTATTCATTTGTTAGTTATAGATTTTATGAAATATCTGGATAAAATCATATGTTTGACCAGCTTAATAATAAAGAAAAAAAAAACACAAATCCCACGTATCATGGAAATTACGAAATACATCCATGAATTATAGCAATAAGGAGAAAAAAATTCAAACAAATCTTGGTAATCAGATAGCAAAAAATTCAAGATAATCTTGGCATATTATTTACTAGACAAAAAGGGATTTATTTTGTTTAAATACTCGTGATGAGTATGGCTCAAATCGGACTTGCATGCTGGATTGCAAAATATAAATGCCCGGTGCTAAACTTAACCCTGCGAGAGAGCACTATAATACCAAGGTATCGACAATACTATGACAAAGAAAAAACATCCAAAATGCTTCCAAAAAGACTCATTTTGCAAGATCATATATAGAGACGAAATCGAATGGCTGTTTATTCATCAAATAATATATGTGTGCACATCATTTGGCGTCCTTTCGAATTAAAGTTATTAATAATTAGTTAACTACCTATAATCACATTTCGATCTCCATTAAATCTCATATCAATTTTTTTAAAAAAAATTTTTTACAACTGTTGACACACAAAAAGTGTAGCCCAAATTTAAATAGCCCAAGCAATGAAACCCAATTGAGAAGTTCAGGACAAAGGCCCTAATGAGATCATTGATAAATGCAAAAGAGGCCCCATAACAAAATAACGTCATCGCCCAAGCTAGCAAGGCGCCCAAAATCTGAGCGAATGGAGTGCCTTACGGTTGCCCAGAATGAATGAGCCCGTTCTCGTCCAAACTTTCAAGTCGCACTGGATCTTGGCAAACATGAGACATCATGGTTATCTAAAACAGCAGTTATTGAAGCGGAAACTGAGCAATCTCATCACGCTCCACGATCCAAGGATCCCAGTTGTGGGCGGTTGAAAAACAAGAATCGTGACAACAGTTAGAGAAGACGGTTTCACGACAAATCAGCCATCATAAAAAAAGTAGGTAGTTATAGAACACCAAGCAGTTTTTCACAAAGAAACTATCAAATGAGTATAAAAGAAAGAGAAGATATAGAAGAAAGGAGCCCGAATCAAACACTTTCAACAGAGAATATGTAATTTCAATTTCTTAGTTTAACTTTAAAATTCTTCTTTTAGTACTCGTGTGCTTGCACCCCTTGGAGGCATTCTGTTCATTTCTGATTTGTAAATTTTCGCCAAATAAAACACCAATTTTTGAAACTGTGTCTCAAGAGGTCTATTCCTTATACAATCGTCTGAACTTTTTTAATTGCAAGCGACAATTCGCGCGAAACAACAACATATACTCGAAGAAGTGCAATCAATGTGCTACGTCCAAAGCATGTGCATGGTGCATAACCTCATATGTATTTTTTATGCAATTTGGCCAATTCGTTAGATAATGAGAAAATGTTAAGCTATACGAACTCGAATTAGTCAAGTAACTTTATCAAACTTTTAACTCCATTATAATGGATGCATCGTATTACACAAATTATATAATCACAAAAGGATTTTAATGTATACTATCTATATTATTGATTTGTAATAGTACATCAACAATTTACTACATTATACAACAACCTTTTTAGATTGCAAAATGGAAACATTGATTAAGAATGAGCCCACAATTCATTTATGTTCAAAAAACTAAACTACTTCTAATCCAATTCATTTATGACATAATAATTTAACTTGATTCTTCGTCTTGTTTTGTTACTATTACTACTAAAAATCATATATTCAATTTAATTGTTGTCGTGTTTTGAGCACTCAATACACGACAAATTTGATTGCGTGGAGAATGATGGAACTAGACTTCAACTTCTTATTTAATTGTTTTCTTAGTTTTATCTTTTTTTTATTGTTTCTTACACTTTAAGTCACTTCATAGATTGTCGTTTTTACTTTGTTGTTTATGAATAAAAAATTTATAGTGTTTCTCATATCTTCCAACTATTTAGTATTCTTAACAAATCTTTGATGTTCAAATACTCGATAGCATAATTTCAATGCATCAATATCAGAGTATTGAAGACTTGTCAAGCTTAGCATTTTACAGGATGAGATTCAATCTACAAAAAACAATCTTTACAGCGGTCTATTTTTTCCCTTATTCGCTTAATTTGGCAACTCAATATTAGATACATATTGAATTTTTAGCTAATGTTTAATATTTTTAGAATTTATTGTCTAAATTGACGAGAAAGCTCATGTAGTCTAAATGACTATAAACCCTTGGCAACTTTGCTTAATATGTCGATAATATGCCTAATTTTATTCAAAATTCATGCAAAATGAAGATTGGATAGTATAACTTTCGAAGAGAAAACGATATCTTTCGAAAATTGTCAAAAAATTTGAAAATTCGACATTATTTCGAAAGCAAAAGGTGGACACATCTCACTTTCTCTCTAAGAAGTAACAATTTATTCTAATACCTACTAATTTTTAGAATTGTAGCTTTCATGTATCACTAATCGGACTCACAAAAGTGTTGTTAAAACTGGAAGTACAAAATAGAGTCCTATTATGATATGTTAGCCAATGTTTTAAAACTCGACTTGGACATTGACCCGAAAAAGTTAAAAGGTCAAGTGGTTCAACTGGAATCGACTCGGATTGAATCGGTTGTAAGAAATTGATGAATAAATACAAAAATTAGATATGATTATTTTATACTTA
>CAIGRB010136771.1:758-20051 GCA_903798255.1 Fraxinus quadrangulata
AGCACAACATTAATATCAAGTCTTTGGACAGTAATATTAATTGTAAATGGTACTCTTGGTGTAGTGATCAAACATTGACAATAACTCCTGTCAAATAATAAATTCATCTTTTGATTGATTTATTATTCACATGGAAACCTTATAATTGTCACACGTTTACCACCACAAGTGTGTATGCAATTCGGTCAAATATTAACCTTCTTTTGGACCGGTTAATATCCGCATGAACTAGTATACACACGAAGTTCTTCTAATATTCTAAGTTAATTAATTTCCACAAGAGAGGTTGCTTTGGCAACAAATTGCTTCAATCAATTCGCTTTTGAATATTATATATACTCAAATGAGTCTTTTTATACCAGAATTTGAAAAACAATTGTTAATCCTTAATTCTTTTAATTTTGAAACTTTATGAGCCTAAGGGTTAATAATTCAAAACTTTTGGGGTCAATTAATTAATTTAAAACTTAGGGTCAATAATAAATTATTGAAAACTTTAGGAGTCAAAAATTAATTATTTAAAAGTGTAGGGGTCAAAAATTAATTAATTTAAAACTTTAGGGACCAATTATAACAAAATCAGAAACTTTAAGGCCTTTATTGCAAAATTTAGAACTAAAATAGCACAAATTAATTAATTTTAGAACTTTAGGGGCTGAATTATTAAAACCGATAACCTTAAGGCCCAATTAGGATAAACTTTAAATTTTAGGGGTTGAATGGTAAATAACTAAACCCTAACCCTAATTTTTTTAATTGCAAGCAGGGGCCCCAAAACTTCAAATTTGCAAAACAAGCCCCCGCCTCCAAATTTTTTAAAAAACTGAAAAAATCCTAAAAAATTCACTTCATCACCTCCGTGGTGGCGCCGCCACGGCCCAAAAAAATGGCCAAGCGGCCACCCATCAACGTCCCACGAAGGTGGCCCCATATATGTTGAAAATATCCAACAAAGAGATGTAAAGGGAAATTCTTCAATGGAAATATCACAGACATTGACAAATCGGCAGATGAGGAGCTTGACAAGGGCATCGATGCCGACTGAGCAAATGATGTGGATAGTCTCATGGCTTAACCTTGCTAGACCGATAGTCTCATGGCTTAACCTTGCTAGACCGAGTCACCAATTGCACAGCGGTATAGCATTTATCCGATCAAGTGAAGTAATTCTCACACCACTTTACTTCAATTTTATGCAGAATAATAAACGAGAGAGGATGAAAACCTAAGTTTTTCTTACAAAATGCTTACATGTTAACTTTCTGGCCTCTCCGTACTCTCCTTTTAAATATTTTCCCACTTATATAGAGTACAACTTTGAATAATTGTCTAATTACATGCGGAAACAATTTAGTAAGCTTTGAACTTTTTGCGTACCCTCTGGAGTTATTATGACTAACATGGTTCACCAAGATCAAATCAAATTTAGAATTTTGGAAGAAATTGGAAGCCCCTTCAAGAGCATGAAAACTTGATTGAGCGGCATCTAACAAACGAGAACAATTGTTTTATGATTGTAGCGACTTCTTCCTTGAATTAGAGAACTATCAAAAGATCTCTAACTAAAGTGTCCTATTGTTACGATATGGCCTGCGCATTTAAGGAGCTCAATTCTAGAGAGTTGACTATTTAGAAATATCTTTGGCGAAATCTGTAGTCAAATCTCAATAGAACAAGTACGACTTGATATACAAATTTGATAAGTGCTAGACATGGGGCACTTGAAGGTGCTTAGTCAAGGGTTTTATATAATGTTGTCAATGTTTTACTTCCTTCCCATATCTTGGGAGATTTGATCCATTCAAACTGTTGTGATACCAGATTAATCCAATACCACTTCGTTGAAGAAAATAAGAGATTATAGCCATAATATGAAGTAATTGCTTACAAGAACAGAAAAACAAAGTAATTTGTAAAGAATGAAGAATTTATTGTAATAAAGAAACAAAATACAAAAATTATGTATTTACAATGTTTCTAACTTCTTACTAAATCACAAAGAAGTGCTAACTGTATATAGGGAATAAAGAGGGGATGTCCGAACCTTCTTAATAGAGTTGTGGTTGAAATATAATGCAAGAAACAGGGTCCAAAATGGAGTAAAATAGAAAAAATTGTGCTTGGGCAAAACAGGTACGCCGGAGCCTCGACGCCACCCGTGGGGAGCCGCGATGCCATTTTTGGGGTCCTTTACTCCAAAATCTTTATTTTCTTCATCCCAACATTTTATTCAAGTCCAACTCAAATTCCTACTCTCAGTGGATTTCCAAATAGAATTTCAATTAGAATTCACCAAGTAAATTTGAATAGGATTTCACAATAGCATTCCAAATAAAATTCTTCTTAATGTGTAAAACTCTCAATTATTTTCAACAAAAAATTCAAGTCTATCCAAATTCTAACAATCTCCACATTGACACGAACTCAACTGCAATGAAAAAACTTATAAAAAATTTCTACCTAGAGACAAATTCCACTACAACGAATAAAACTTGAACTCAAAAACACAAACGAACTGGAAATATTCTCCTCCTCTGCCAAAGTAATCTAATGATCAGCAAACAAGTCTAAGACAAGCCTTATAATAGAATCATAGTTGAATGTATAAAAAAAAATGATTTTAGCTAGAATCAACACTCTTAATTGCATTCAAACCATCAACAAAATCAATAGAATTGTACCTATGTAGAATGGGGCTCATATAGGGCCCAAATAACTATCACGACACTAAGCTAGACGTTGTATAGGTGAACTTGAAGATAGATGGGCACACATGAATGAGACGAAAAAATGTGGAGGAAACGATAACTTCGTCTTATCCACTATTAGAGGATTTGGATGACAAAATTACACATCCTTACACATTCTTGCCTAGAATTTATATCCTTCACAAGTTGAGTGACTGAGTTTTAAGCGAAAACTCATTCTTCAGGAGGTAAGGTTGATAATTGTATTTTATACACTTATTTGAGCCTTGAAAGAGTGATATTTTGTAATTGTTTTAATAAAATATAGCCTAATTTATTATATATTTCATTTAATAGGTGAAAGTTAATGATCAGAAGTGGAATTGAAAGAAATAAGAGAAAAATAGAGAAAATTGGTGAAATTCAAAGTATAAGGACTAAATTTTAACATTTCAATAGTTGATTCGAACCATAAAATGAAAATTGAAGATGTTACGGGTTCAATTGGATGCAATTAAAAGTTAAATGATCAAAATTACTGGAGAAAAGACTTTAAAAAATTAAGAATTTAATTCAAGGACAGAAACCCAAAGTATGAAAGATGGTATAACTGGGCGACTGCCCTGTTATAAAGCCGAGCGACCACCTGGCTTGAGAAATCAAAAGCAAGAGCTTAAAACTTGGCCCGTCCAACTGTCCAAGACAAAATCTAAGATTGTGGCCAGTTTCTTTTTTTTTTAATCCAAAATTCAACATAGAAACCACTTTCTGTCAAAAATCATATAGAAACCACTTTCTTGCACGATTTTTGACCTAACTAATTTTATCCCTATAAATATATAACATGGGCAACCAATATGGGACACCTCTCATAGACCATTCATATAATTTCATACACCAATATTCATTAATTAATATCATCAAAAAGAGGCCAATTCATTGTTCTTATGAGAATTAAACGAAAATCACGAGTTTTCAAGAAATTGGAGTTTCAATCTTTATTTTTTGAGAGACAACAAGATATATTGAAAATATATCAAGAAACCATTGAAAAGATTAGAGATTTCAATATCCATCTTCTTCTACTTCATCAATCTAAACATGTTTTCATGTGATTTTGTATTATTGGTTTATGGTTTTAATTACTAAAGCATTGATGAACCCTTGTTATGATATTTTAATATAAATTCGATAATTCGACGCCCAATATGTGTTTATTCTTGGATGATTGTTATAAGATTTAATGACTTTTCAATTACTTGATCACTAATTGAATTGATTATTAGTTTTATTGATTTTGAGAGAAATAATAGAATGGATGGCATTTTATAACAACTATTGTGAAGTCTGGTAGGAGATAGAGATATACCTATATTCTTTGTATGATTTTTATAGATGTTCTAGCATTTTAATACATGTTTTCATATTGACATCTTTCATAGAGATATAGCGAGATCACATGAGATGATAGATTTAATTAGCATCAAGAGATGCTTTTAATTAAGTTGAGAATATTGATCAACAAGAATGTTCACATATTATCATATTATTGATTTGCATTGAAACAAATTAATAAGGTCTCAGTAATATCTCAATTTAATTTACAAAAACTCCATAAATTGCTCGCTAAAATCATTATTTAATTAGTTAATTTAGTATAAACTCTTCAAACACAATTTGCTATTCGATTAGAGTTAGAATTGATTGATCATATATTGAATACATAGTCCTCGTGGGAACAATTCTTTATTTATCACTTTATTACTTGTTTGCGATATCGTATACTTGCAGGAAATCAAACGATCAATGGTGGTAGAAAAGGGGGTCAAGAAGGGTAGGTGGGATTGTTTGGAGAAATATTTTTCTTTCCAGAATTTTGTAATCGTTTTAGTTGGAACTTATTTTCACTTTTTGAAAAATATGGGATTGTGATTGCAATTATTTTTTTTATTTTTCTTTTATTTATTTTTTATGTTGTTTAAAGAGGATGATAAATTCGTCATTTGATATTTTTTTAATAGAGTAAATGGATGGTATAGATTATTTACATAATGTTTGTTTGATTTAAGGGTGAAATGTGCAAAAGAAAAAAGGATAAAGATAATTTGTGCAAAATTAAAAAAAAAAATTGAAAGCATTTTTACTAATTATACCAAAAACGTTATTTTAGGAGCTTGGCGGCTTGCAGTCACAATTCTTATTATTTGACTTGGCACTAAATGAGGATAAAAATAAAAAAAAACAAAAAACTTTGAAACACGTGAACCTGCTCGTGAAAATTAAATTATACTCAACTTGATCGATGATTAGTCTCAAAACGAGTTTGGCTCCCCCACAGTCCCGAGTCGAGCCTTCAAGTGCCATTTTACCATCCTCGGAGTAGGCAAATCATATACTGAAAAAGTCATGCCCTAACTTTGTCTTGATAGGATGGCTTCTCTAGACAGCGACATAACTATGGTTCTGACTGGCGAGGAATCCTCTAGCTCCAGTCCTTCCTCTGGTAATCCTACTATGTCGACATCAACAAAGAAAGCCGAGCGATTTGAGATCAAGAAATGGAATGCCATCGTGCCTGGGCTTGGGGTATGAACCCTAACTTAACCCTACGGCACACGCACATACGCATTTATGTATGTTGGAAGTGATGTATTAATTTTGGTTTTGAAAAACCCTAACTCACGATGAAGATATTGTGGTGGATAACTGTGCAATTTGTAGGAACCATATTATGAATCTCAATGAATTTTACTTTAACTTTGCCTTTTTCTTTATGGTTAAACATGTTCATTTAATATTTGTATTGGTGTAATTTGTTATTGAGCGTCAAGATAATCAAGGAATGCACTGTTGCTTGGTGTGTGGAGCTTCACAAAAACCCTGACTTTTTATTAGCTTTTATACATTATGTTAGAATTTAAGGAGGTGACATGGCGTGATATGAAGTGTAGATCGCACAAGCTCATAAACAAGAACAAGATTTGAAAGAAAAGCAAACAAGAAAATGAAATTGGCAGAGGAAATGAATATTTTATTAATAACAACCAATGAAGAGAAAATACAACTTTTGCCTTTTCTGCATTCCGTAAACTGAATGAAAAGTCTACTATTTATAATAGACATGTCCAAACCCTAGAATTAACCTAAAATATGGAAACTAGGTTAAAAAACACATAAAACCCAAAAAGAAGGAAACAAATATGTGGCCCGTCGCTCGAACTATAGCTCGGTGACAGGCGAACGACGAACTCCTTGTTCCAATTTTGCTCATTTTGCTCAAGCGATAAGCGGGCATCCGTCCAGTGATAAGTATAGTTTTTATACTTATTTGTGGTTCTAAATTATGATATTTTATTGTCTTTTGAATTAAATTCTATCTAATTTATATTAAATTGTCGTTTGTAGGTAAAACTTTATATTTTATGAAGAATTGAAGAAAAGAATGCATAATAACGGGAAAATGGCAAAAATCCAAAGTGCGAGGACAAAATTGGCATGGACTGCACAAATAAATTTATTTCAAGGATTAACTTGCATTTAAATAAAAGTTGTTGGGATTAGAAAGAAGAATGAATTTAATTTGGTGTTGAAATATTATTGGGCCTCAAATTGGACTAAAGATTGGTTGAAGTGAAGTTGGGTATATACACACACACACACACACATACCACATATACACGTACACGGAGGAGGAAGAGAGCCGTAGCCATTGGAAAAAGAAAAGAAAGGCAACCATTGGAATTGAGAAATAAAAGAAAAAGCAGGCTGACTAGTCAAGAATTACGCATAATTAGGAGGAAAACTGAGGCTATTGATTTCAAATATACATATATATACACATATACACACAATACGTGCCGGCGGTTCTTGTGGAGAAAAGAAAAGAAATGTTGCCAATCACTATTCAGTGCACTTACATACGAGAAAGAAAGAAGGCTGTTTAGCTAGAAATTTTCACGTTCCGTCAATTTTTGGTAATGTCTTTCCACTTTTGCGTATTTAAATTCAATATTATGAGTGGTTAAATAATTTTATGTTAGGATTGATGATATAGCTTAGGTTTTTATTATATATTTAATTTCAAGTTTTTCTTGTCATTTTAATACTTGCTAATTATTGATTTAGGGATATTACTGAGATCGGGAGGTGATGTATTATTCTAGCTCGTGCAATAATTAACATAGATATTATAAGAGATCGAGAGATAATTATAAGCTATGCGATCTTTGTTGAATTTCTATAGATAAATGCGTTCGTATGTGTGTGAATTTACGTAGAGATATAGTAACTTCGGGCATAAGAATAGAATTAGTGTTGTTTGAGAAAGATCACTAAATACAATAAGTTAATTCGATCGTTGGCATGTATGAAAATTTGCTGAATAAATTGAAATTAGATGTATGATAAATAATCTAAATGAAATCGAAAATCCTAACTATCCAATCACATAATCTTTTCTCCAATTTTAATCTAAGTTTGTTATTTTATTTATTAGAATTTCAATTAGAAAACAAAACCTGATTTGATTATTAGTTACTATTTTAATATAAATTGAAGTTAGATTAGTTTAAAATTTTATAATAAATAGTAGTCTCTGTGGGACGATATTTGAATTTAATAAATCTACTTTATTACTTGTCACGATCCGTACACTTGCAGAATTTCAACGAACAAGTTTTTTAGACCTTTTTTCCTTTTTAGACCCTATTTGACATCTCAAGCCCAATACTCCACAATGTGATGCCCTAGACCCAATTTGAACTGAATTTGTGTCACAAAACCCAACAATCTCCACTTTGACACAAATTTCAGTGCAACGAACGAAACTCCAAAAATTCTCCACCTGAAAAAATAAGTCTGACTGCAGCGAAACACGTTAAACTCTTCAACTGGAACCAAACCTCTCTAACACTCGAAAATACTGTTCCTTTTCTACCATATCCAAATATGGATAGAAATGAACCTAACCCCCGGGTTCTCAAAATTCACTACGAATTTAAAATTTACCAAACAGGGTAGAAGTATACCATGTAGCAGAATCACCACTAAATGTTTTAACTGAAGGCCCCGACTAGACTCGTCACCTTCAACAACTCCAAAAGCATGCACAATAAGATCAGCATCCACATGCCTATTTTCAATGGGTCTCTTCCTAGTCGTTGATTACAATGGAACCATAGACTGTGGTGGCAAAGTGGAATTATCCATATCCCCTAAAATTGGCAAAGTAGTATTCTCCAAAATAGACCCAGAGTCAACTCCCAATGGTACTATACCAAATAGTATATCCACCACGGTACCAAACCTTTGCTGATGTCTCTTCACTGATTTTGCCCAACCTTGTAAGATGTATAACTGGCTTTTCTTCGCCCCTCCAATACAACACGGACACATTTTCGGACCTTCAAGACTCTACTTGCTCCAGAGAACGTATATCCTCTCGAATCTAGGGTACTCAGCGAGATGATGTTCTTCTTCAAGTCTAGAACATGTCGAACCTGGCTAAGTGTTCTGATTGTTCCATTCACTAACTTCAATTTGACTCTCCCAATACCAACTACCCGACAAGATTCAATGTGTCGCCATTTCATATGATTCAAACAAATTCCGATTGGGCTTATATGAAATGCACAAGATGTATAAAAAATCCACTCCTCGTCAGGTTTAGATTTCACTCAAAAATCGTTAAAAGATCTCCCTCACTTACAAAGTTCTCTATAGTGTATGCTTCACCTGAAGTCTCTGATTGCTCCCACGATTTGCAGCTGAATTGTCCTTACCCTGCAACTTCTCGCAATCCCTCTTCAAGTGTCATTTCTCTTGCAGTAAAAGCAAATAGATGAAATCCACCCTCGACTTGCCCCTTCGTCGATCACCACAAACTACAAGAGTTTCCTCATCCCTGGAACCAACTCCAACGAGTTGCTTCATTTTCTCCTTTGAGAACAAGGCCTCATATACGTCTTCAAAGCGAGCACAACATGATTAAGGTCAAGTCTTCTTCATTATATTTTACCTCTAACGTCTCTAGATTAGCGACGATCTCTTTAAACACGGCTAGATAATCTTCCAGTGATCGGCCTTTTGCCATGCGATGAGAATAAAGCCTCTGCTTCATGCAATTTGCTGGTCAGGCTTTTGGGTATGCATAATTGCTCCAATTTCAACCACAATTTAGCTGTTGTCTTCTTGTTCAAGATGTCCTGAAGAATGTTATTAGACAGATGAAGATGAATCTGCGAAAGTACCCTGCGATCCTTTCGTTTATTCTCCTCTGTTGTCCAAGTTGTAGACATTCTATCAAATCCCAACAAAATATCATCCAAATCCATATGTGCCAATATAGCTCTAATCTTCACTTGTCACAACAAAGATTTGTACTATGATCCAACAGTGGAATATCATATTTCATGGTAACTATCGATAACAAAAAAATCTCCAACAATCAAATCCTTGTTCAGCGAAACTGCTAAACCTTGGCTCGATTCCACTTGTTAGGAATTTGAGGAGGCGATATGGCGCGATATGAAGTATAGATCGCATAAGCTAATAAACAAGTACAAGATTTAAAAGAAAAGCAAACAAGAAGATAAAATTGGCAGAGGAAACGAATATCTTATTAATAACAACCAATGGAGAGAAAATATAACTTCTACCTTTTCTGCATTCTCTAAACTGAATGAAGAGTATACTATTTATAGGAGACATTTCCAAATCCTAAAATTAATCTAAAATATGAAAAATAGGTTAAAAATGCGTAAAATCGAAAAAATGCTTCAATAGAAGGATCTTGGCTAGAATTAACGCCTTCAACCACATTCAAAGCATAAAAACTAAATCAGCATCTCTGTACCTATGTGGAGGCCTAATATCACAAATTGGTCTATCTCTAGCAATTGAATTCAATGGTACCACTGATATGGTGGCAAATCGAAATTATCCATAACTTTTGAATTTGATCGAAACGTACTCTTCAATGTAGACTCCAAACTAAACTCTTAAACTATTGAACTAGACTCTAAATCCACTCGAGTTCCTAATTTTGGCTAATTGATATCAAAAGATTCTGTAAAACCATACAAGGCATACAATTAGGACCTTCTCTAACCCTTTCGATCCGTACGATTCTTCTCCTCCAGTGTCCAAACAAAAAAAAATCTTCCATAATAAAAATCTTATTGCGACCAAAAAGTGGAATATCAAACTTCATACTTTCCATACTGAAAATCAAACATCGATCTGAGTTGATCAAATCTCGTTCTAATACGAAACCAAACTGGCTCTCCTAGGAACTATCAAACCTTTGCTCTGTTACTAATTGTTGAGAAATTGAAGACAAGAAATAATAAGGCAATTTGAAAAGGTAATGATCATACGAACACAAAATTTACGTGGTAAAAATAAATTATGGGCAGAGATAGATAATTCACTATATCAGAAATAAGAATTACAGCATGCTTGATCTCAACTAACATGTTGGATAGTTGGATAACTAAAATATGTGTTGTACACCACATATATATAATACTTAGAATCCCTAACACACTGAAAGATACAAATTAGAGTCTAACACAAGGTAACATCCTCTTACAATAGATAAACCAATAACAGTGTATTTGAGTTAAAATAGGAGTCCAAAAAGCTGCCTTGACTCCTTGTAATCTTCTACTTCTTCAAGACTTCTCAAAGTCCAACATCCAACTCCAAATATACTTCCAAAATAGAATTCGGGTCACATTAAAATTCTAATAGTTAAAAACATATACCGAATTCAACTACTTTTCAATGCAATTGCAAATGTGTACTATATCAAAATCCCCGATACCAATTGTTAGAAATTCAAGGATCACATATCGCTCGAGACCACTTGATATGAAATCAACCACCAGATTAAGATGCTGAACTTATAAGGTAGAATAATGAAGTAGTTGATCACAATCAAAAGAATAAAGAAGATAAGAAAATATAGTAGAGGAATTTTAAGACTTTATTGCACGACAAATAATGAAGATGAAGAAATGTTATAATGATCCTCAAAACTAGTAATCACTTTTCTCACACTATAAAATTATATATAAGAGTCTAATATTTATAGAGAAATGTAGGGGATGTCCAAACCCTAATAGATGAGTTGTAGTTGAAGTAAAATATCAAAAACGTGTTAAAACGTGAAAAGGACCTGGGCCGAATAATCCTGTCGCTCAAGCGATAAGCTAGCGACAGGTCCATCGCTCGAGCGCTAGGTGGGTGATACGCAAGTGATCAAGTCTTGGAAGAAAATCTATAGGTGTTGCAAGCAGTAGGCTAGCGAAAATTAGGCGACTTTTCTTCTCGGTCCAAAATTTCAACCTATTCGAGTCCAATACAAATTTCAACTCCAATAGGGCTTCCAAATAGAATTTCAACTTGAATAAGACTCCATTAGTATTTCAAACTGAATTTCTCTTGATGTGCACTTCAATTAGAAATTTTCAATTACTTCAACAACGAATTCGGGTGACACCCAAATTCTATAAATTTCAAGTTATAAATCACTGACCAGTTTTTCCATTATGAACCCTCATTGAATATGAAAATTGATAATCATACTCTCTTGCATACCAATGATCTTGTATGCCAAACTTCAGCTTCACACCTTCGTTGCTATGATCAAAACCACATTTTATCCTAGCATTCTCCTTTGGTAGATATTTCGTTGCAATGTATGTTGTACTCTGAAGCAATTAAACTAAGGATTTTGTATTGTGATTTGAGTAAAAAAAAAAAAAAATCTCGTTGATTTTGTGTCCATGTTTTAATTTGGTTGTTCAGTTGGATGATTCTGTAGTTTGATGTGTCTCTTTTAAGTCCAAGTTTTAATTTGGTTGTCTAGTTGGATGAATCTGTTGAAAAAATAAGAATGGTAATGTATTTTATATTTAACCAATGTTAATTGTTAGTCGATTGACTTTCTTAATTTCATAGATTTTTATTGTACGAACTTTTGTATACTATACGTGTATGATAAAATCATAATTAGATGGATGAAGTATTGTGCACTTATGTCTTACTGAAATTCACATACTCGTTTGAACACACCCAGTGAGCATGTGCAAATAGAATTTATTCAGAATTTGAATTTCGAATTTGTTATACTTCTTATAGCATATTTGATATCTAAATGTGATGATTTTGAAGAAAAAATATTGTAGTTATTAAATTTTAATGTCCTAGAATATTTGTATTTTAATTATAGTAGTAGACTATAAAGAATCCAAATTTATTTCAAGATCATCTAAGATTATTTATTCTCTTTTTAAAACATGATCTTGCCTATTTTGTATAGACATTTTTGTAGTAAGTTTTGTATTAAATTATTAACTCCTAAAATATTTTCAAATTCTTCAAGAATTTTCGAAAGAGAGTCTTGAAAAATCAATGTGGAAATAAATCCGTTAAATCTGGATGTTCACTCACCGACTAGAACAAACGTGTGAACATAATTCTGAATTTGTAAATTAGATTTTTGTTTCTCTTTTTCATTTAAATGATGTTAATTTTCTTATATTGCAATTAAAAGAGAAAATAAAATGTGTTTTAATTGAAATAAATAACTTAAGTATCTTTGGAAAAGAATGTCGACTAAAAAAAATCAGAGATTATATTTGTGGTAAGTTATTAATACGATTAAGGATTTTAATCAAATCAAGATCCAATTATAATAATTTGCCTTGAAAACTCTCCACGTTTCAAAGCGAGAGAAAGACGTATAGAGGCTTGAAAAAATTGCATTAATGGTAGCCACTAAGAAGACTATATTCATTTCAACGTGAAAATAAGAATGAGATTTTTATACCAATTTGTACATGTATTTTTGTGGAGTTGTGTGATTTCAATTATCACTATATTTATTGATCGACACATTTGATGGTACTCGTCATAGTTGAAACTGCGTTGCACGGTATTCTAAAATACTTTATAGGTGTTATAAAAATAGTATTTGAAGATGTGAGAATATAAAAAAATAATTAATACAAATTATTTATGTGGTATGGATTTTTTATTCAAATGAAATAAAAACCAGTTTGTGAAAATAATTTATATAGTTGAAGATACCAATTAGAATAGTCCCCCCCATTTACCATATTGATTTAAACTGAAAATCCAACGAATGCTGTCCTTTCTTCATATTCGTTTATTATGCATTGAATATATCATTTGAAATTATGTATCTTGACGTTCATTGAATAAATCAATTGGAAGAAAACTCTAAAAATATTCATCTTTTGTTCTAAAAAATATTTAATGAATTTAATTTACTATACAATCAAGTGGAATGAATTTGTAAATAATTGACAAAATAATTCATGATAATATTATTCAAATGATTAAATAAATCAAATACATATTGAAAAACAAAAAATAAGGTATTATTGAAATAATTGACTTATAGTAATGATATAATCGTTCAAAAGATAATTGTCACTTGATGTGATATTTAATATATTATAGACTAGATTATAGATTTGCGGTTCCAAATTTTGAGAGGATATATTGTGCTCTTCATAATGGATATTCACCCATTGCATGAGGGTCTATCGGAGTTAATTGGGGACTACCACATTACATCATGTGTTGATAATCTATTTGCTTTCTATCGTCACTTGCATGATTATTATAGTTAATTTAATCCAAGAATACTGTTGTGAGAGATCTTTCAAAGTGAAAAAGGAGAGCATGGTTAAAAAATAAGAAAAAAATTATAGATCCCATGAAATTTATTTAAAAATAAATCTCTTTTAAACAAGCTCTTAAGTGATTTTTTCTTAATCTATTGAATTTTGAATTTCATTATTCTGTAAATTTAACGGATTGAAATCGAAAAGTTTTGTAACTACTTATTCAATCCTCTCCTAAGTTGTTGACACATTGGTCTGTGATTTTACAGAGTAAATTAATATTTTGGCATTTTTATGCTTCGACGAGATTGTTGTAATGAATTTTTTGAGTAACGTGATAAATATATTTCTTAAATTCATCTTCTCTATGACTTTGTAGCAGTCACGTGATCATTAAATTCACTCAAGTGTACATATCAATAAATAAGTAATAAAGTGATGAATTAAATATTATTCTCGTGACTATTCTAACCAACTGTTGATTTCAATAAAATTTTATGATACAGCTGCCAATGCAAATATGGAGAAACTGAATCAAATTATGGAAGAAAAGTTGTATATCGCACCATCGTTGTCAAAAATATCAATCACAGCATAAAAACGAAATGGCAGAAATCGAAAATATTCACATGTTACAGAAAATGGTAAGCTATTTAAGTTCAAATTTATGTAGCTTTCATCTCTTTATTTTCTATATTATAACTTTGTATTATCATATACTTTCTTCTATTAATTTATACTTATATTGGTCACTAAAATCTAAAATTGATAAATACAGCAATGTTACATATGGGTGAATAGAAAAGCAACCGTGAAAGTGCTTTACAATTGTACTGGTATATATCTTGTGATAATTGTGACAAGATGGCAAGTGCAAACTATGATAAGGTGTATCAATGCATCATGCTAAGGCAGTTCCCAGGTAGTAAATAGTCATTATATGTTTGTGCGGATGTCAAGTATTACTTTCCATTATTTATTTAACTTATGAACTTTGCTTTACTATACTCGATATTCAAAAAGATTACTCATGTACATTATTGATTTATATTTCTAACATATACTAATACTTGTTAGGACCAATGTTTACCTTAATTTAGAAAACTCGACACAATGTATCAATACAATTGCCATGGGCGAACTAGCAGAGAAAATTTGTTGTGTTCTACATTGACCTTGATGAATCACACGACTTCGATAAATATATGTTCGTTTTAGCTGAATGTATTACATTGTTATTAAACATACAATATTAGTAATGTTTATTTATAATGGCAAGAGTAGAGTTTGAAACCAGCATTCTTGAAGTTATTAGTAGGTTAATGAAAGAGGACCACATTTTCAATATGTAGCCGGTGCAACAAAGGAACTACATTCAGCCATGTTCAAACACGATATCGTCTTTGAGATTGATCCATGCCTGGCTATAGCAAACATGAAGTGAGTGACGATGGTAAAAATATCGTGGAGCGTGAACATTCTTCAAGTCCTACTACAGCCTACAGGTGAAGTAGTCGTATCATCAAAGGCAAACAGGGCTCTCTTCAAGCCTCCTAAAACACAGCCTACAAACAAACAAGAAACAGACTGAGAAGTTTGCTCCTGAATTCATTTCATGGAAAAAGAAAAAATAAAAATGTAATTTAAATGGTTTAAACAATGGTGTCATAGGCTTGATATCTGAATGTAACAGCTTTTTGTTTTAAATGTTCGCAAACTATGGTATACTATAATTCGACAGTAATCACTATTTTTTTATTTTAATGACACAATCCAGTCGTATTATGTTGTTTATTAGTGTGTTGATGTAACCAAATATGTTTTGAAAAATAATTTTAATATAAATCCTGCTACAAAAAACTAAACGTGACTGTATTTTCAGAAACTTTAATGTAGTATTTTATATCTAGGTTACAAACTTTGCATCGACAATAACTGTTGTACGATTTTGATGAGTGTGTTTTATGCACGAGTTTTATACCAAATCTAGCTAATTGTTGGCCTAATTTTATGATTATAGAGTGTGTTAATGTGTTTGCTAGTGTTGTTTTGAAGGTATGGTAAAGAGGTGAAAAATGGGTATTGAAGTGTATAAACAAGCCAAAGTGGAAAAATGACGCTGCCCTTTACCCACGAAAAAAAATGAATGTAGCAAGGCAACGCACAGGCACTTCCTGGACATATGATCTCGGTGCCTAGGCACTACACCATCAAAATTTAGGGTTTACTGTTTGGGTCACAAAAAGCCCAGAAAAAGACTCCAATCTTGCCAAGGACGTGTAAGGATCTATAAATAGACCAAAGAAGGCACAAATTGGAGGTTCCACATATTGAAAAAAGAAAGATACAACGAGGGATCAAAGAGCTAAATCAAAAGAAGAAATTCATCACGGGATTCAAGTTTAAAGCAAAAATTGGAAGCGGAAGAAGACCTTGGTGCAAGAGTTGATTTTTTTTTTATATTTTTATCCAATTAATCCGGTGATGTACTCAAAGTCAATTATTTATTTTTTCTTTTACATTATGCGTAACTAAACTATAAATTAGGGCAAACAATGTAGTATTTTGTGATCCTTGATTCTTTTATTCAAAAATTTGTATGATTTATTCTTTTATGTGTTGATTTTGTTATGAGATTAATGCTTTGAATTATCTGGCCAATAATTTGATGATTACTTGAGTTTCTTACTAATCGAGAAGTAAGTTTAAGGTTTAGACCGTATAATAAAATTCGGTAAAGTAATATAACGTGTAAAGATACTTATACTAATTATTGCAGTTGTAAGAAGAATTCTTAGAACCATATTTAGGTTAACTAAGGGTAATTTGTATAGAGATATGGAATTAAATTAATTAAATAGGTTCAATAAGAACTCGAGTGGGGTAAATTGAATACAATAGAAGAATTCGAGCGAACACTACATTAGGTTAGAATCTTGAATTAAGAATTAATGTGATCATTAGATGAACTTGTTTTGTCATAGTATTCATTGAGTATTCAAATATTTTAACAATNTTTTTTGTCTTTTATCACATAGGAGTTAGAAAATGTAGATTAAGTTTGAAATATACTCCTCGTATGAACGATAATCCGGACTCAAAAGTCCATTACCAAAATGAACTCAACGTGGTCCTGGCTTCAATTTATTCTGACCAAACTTTTCCTCAACCACCTCTACTACCTGATCACAATGCAAACCCGGCCACACCTCGACAGGACACACATGATGACGAAGATAATTAATGTCTTCTCTCGGGTACGTATTCCTCCCGTTCTCGCCATTTAACATTGGGGACAATGTTCTTCTTGAGTTTGGAGGTATTTAAGTTGCTTATGTCGTTGGTGTGGTTATGCATTTATTTTGTGTTTTCGGTGATTTGTGTGTTGTCAATAAATAAATAAATAAAACTTGAAAAACGTTTGTGTACTTTAGTGAGTCAGATAGTCTTGTTGCTATGATGAATCTAGTTGAGAGCATGTATTAGTTTGTGAATGGGGATAAATCATGTGCTTGAGTTAAGATTTCGCTTATCCATGATAAACATGACAATAATTATGCACTAAAACGAGATATAGCGTCGTATGCTTAGGCTATAGAGATGATCTAGGTACTTAATCCCTTAAACCATGAGTCACAACGTCCCTTGACCATATATATATGTGGAACGTGCTAATCGGTGAAAGAGATGGTTTTGGATTGTGGTGATTTCGTGCATGTAAAAAGATTTGTGTGAAGTGTTTCGACTTTCTAGTATATGCTTGGTGATGTGAAGTGCTACGGATCTAACCCCCATATATTGTAATTTTCTTTAATAGAAAATAAGCAAGTGCACTGAATTAGTTTATGTCTCACGCCGGCACCTTTTTTACTCGAGTGATTAAGTCTATAAGGTATCTTGAAACCTGGTACCCTTTGGTATTCAAAAACGGAGGAGTTACCGACTAAAAGCTCGCTACATGGGTCAAGGCGAGAAAAATGGGTGAGATCAATAATGGGCTGAAAAAAAAAGTATAAAAAGAGAGCAAGAAAGAATTCATTGTTGGGGGCCTAGATTACTAGTGGGTTTGAATCTCCTCGTATAAGCTAGTTTGTTGAACACTCATTATTGGGAGAATCATCACAGGAAAAAAATTGTTGACATTGTCGGTTAAATGAAACCAAATTAGAGAGGTATAAGGAAGTGATAAGTGAAACTAAACTTAGGAGTACACCATGGTGAGAGCGTAAAAGAAAACAAGTTTGGAGGCTTTGTGAATCTCACGAGAGAAGTAAGGAAAGAATTGTCCATTGAGGGGTGGAAATTGAACCAACTTGTGAATGTTCGACGTTACACTTGACGTTTCACACACACCCATTTGCATTGGATCAGTGAAATTTTTGCTCTTGTAGTGTAATTTTGAAGTCATTCATAGATTTGATACAATGTTCTCAATACTGAGTTAAATTGTAAGCTATCTGACTAAGTTAGTATTTGTCGTTTCTTGTTGATTTTCTTTGTATATGTTTTTGCTCAATGACTAGAAAAATGTTAAGTTTGGGGGTATTTGATGTTTTACGCATGAGTTTTATACCAAATTTAGCTTGATTGTTGGCCTAATTTTATGATTATAGAATATTTTAATGTGTTTGCTAGTTTTGGGTTGAAGGTATGGTAAAAAGGTGAAAATGGGTATTGAAGTGTATAAACAAGTTAAAGTGGAAAAATGAGGCAGATAATTGGCACCCAGGCGCCATAAACAGAGCACCCAAGTGCCAGGAAAATTGGAAAAGAAAATGCAGCAAGGCAGCACCTACACAACGCCCAGGCGCTGCCTGGACATCTAATCACGGCAGCACCTAGGTGCTATACTGCCAAATTTTAGGGTTTGCTGTTTGGACCGCGAGAAGCCCAAAAAAGACTCTAATCTTGCCAATGACATATAGGGAACTATAAATAGACCAAAGAAGGCACGAATTTGGGATTCCACTGATTCAAAAAAGAGATACACAATGAGAGATCAAAGAGTTAAATCAAAAGTAGAAATTCATCACAGGATTCAAGTTTAAAGCAAAGATTGGAAGCGGAAGAAGACCTTAGTGTAAGAGTTGATTCTTTTCTATATCTTTATCGAATTAATTCGGTGACGTACTCAAAGAGAATTATTTGTTTTTCCTTTTACATTATGCGTAAGTAAACTTTAAGTTAGGGTAAACATTGTAATCTTTTGCGATCTTTGATTCTTTTATTCAAAGATTGCTGTGGTTTATTATTTTATGTGTTGATTTTGTTACGAGATTAATGCTTTGAATTATTTGGCCAATAATTTGATGATTACTTGAGTTTCCTTCGAATCGAGAGGCGAGTTTGAGGCTCATGCCTTATAATAAAATCTCGTAAAGTAGTATAATGTATAAAGATACATATACTAATTATTGCGATCATAAGAGGAATTCTTAGAACCATATTTCATTTAACTAAAGGNTAGGGTAAACTTTGTAATCTTTTGCGATCTTTGATTCTTTTATTCAAAGATTGCTGTGGGTTATTATTTTATGTGTTGATTTTGTTACGAGATTAATGCTTTGAATTATTTGGCCAATAATTTGATGATTACTTGAGTTTCCTTCGAATCGAGAGGCGAGTTTGAGGCTCATGCCTTATAATAAAATCTCGTAAAGTAGTATAATGTATAAAGATACATATACTAATTATTGCGATCATAAGAGGAATTCTTAGAACCATATTTCATTTAACTAAAGGTAATTCGTATAGAAATATGGAATTGAATTAGTTAAATATGCTCAATGAGAACTCGAGACGGGTAAATTGAATACAATAGAAGAGTTCAACCGAACACTACAGTTTGTTAGAATCTTGAATTAAGAATTAAGGTGATCATTAGATTAACTTGTTTAGCCATAATATTCATTAAGTATTCAAATATTTTATCAATCATTGTTTGCAAT
>CAIGRB010136779.1:0-42072 GCA_903798255.1 Fraxinus quadrangulata
GCAAAATATGAAGTATTAGATAAAAAAAAAAGAATAAAAGAAAGACAAGAATATGAAAAATAATAATGAAAAATAGAGAAAATTACAATGGATCCTCTAATTCTAATAATCTATTTTATCACACTTATCAAATTATATAGAAGGGCCTAATAGTTATAGGAAACATGTAGGGGACATCTAAACCATCTTGATAGAGTTGTTGATGAAGTAAGATGTTAAAAAATCGAGTTCAAAATGAAGGAGAGAAAATAGCGAAAAATCGGAACAACACAGGTGGCCCCGTGACGCCCATGCCCGGTGTTGTGGGGTCGGGCAATCTGAATTTTTTTTTTTTAAAATTGTTTTCTCCGTCCCAAATTCTTTTTCAAATTCAATACCAATTTTCAACTATCAATGGATTCCAAAATAGAATTTCAACTTGACATAGGACTCTAAGAGCATTCCAAAATAAATTCTCCTTGAAGTGCACTTCAATTAGAATTCTTTAATAATTCAAATACTTAAACAAAGGAATTCTGATCATGCCCAAATTTCAACACCAACTATAAGTAGGAGATCATTTCTATACTTACAATTAAACTCTTAGTTTTGTTTTTCAATTTATAAATAAATATGATATTTAACTATCACATGCAAACTCTTCATAATTTCCAAAAGCTAAAAGAGTATATACAAACTTGAAATGACAAAAAGAAGTTGCTGTTCTGTCTAGTGTCATTTCTCAATACCATTATTCAAATTTTGATCCCAACTCTTGAGATGCTAAATACTTCAATCTGTCATTGTCAAAATAATTGTGTCACTCTATGCCCCGTGTCAAGGAGCCCATAAAGCAAGGCGGGCCGTGCCCGTCTCGCTTTGACACCACCATTCTAAATGCTCATCGTTACGAACCAAGAACGAAAATTCCATGTGCCATTAGGTGCAATTTCATATCAAATCTACGATTATTAAGAAAAAAACCCAATATGTTCTATGTAATTGGGAGACAATCAGACAAATGTAGGATGAGAGGATATATTTGTGGTCGCATTAAAGGAAAAATATATAGGTGCAAGTCTTGGAAGAAATTATATTGCAAAATTTAAGCCAAACAAATCCCATGCAAACAATCTCCTTACATTGTACTAAATGAGATAACATAATAATTTTTAACTGCTAAGCATTTCGAAGAAGCTTGAACTTATACTCGAAGCATTGGATTACGTCCATGTTTGATAGTTTGACCACGATAAAGACGACATTGGACACTACCACATATCCCTTTTCATTAATCATACTTCTCGTTATTGTCGTCGTCACATCCACTTCCCCCTTTATTTTTCTTATTGCAAGTTTCTTGCAACTGATCACAGGCATCTTTTGGACTATCCAAAGCCCTCTTCTCCTGTTCTTCATCTTCAATAACATCTCCATTTCTCTCTCTAGATTTCCCTCTTTTTCTTCTAACCCTATTCTTCAATTCCACCAATAATTCCCTAACAGCATTGTTTTTGTCCCTCCTCTTCTTGATTAAAACTTCACTGATATCTGCAGGAGTCATTTCTGCGTCATCAATTACACCCTCCAATTCTTCCAACAATTCTTTCTGCAATTCATCTTCTTGAAATCCCAGATAATTTTTTAGCAGAATTTTCAGTGAAGGGAATGAACAATAACTCATGTGAATGTGCATGTCCATTCTTCCACTTCTTAACAATGCGGGATCAAGTTTTTCAATATGATTTGTAGTGAACAGAAAAATCTTTTCACTCCCACAGCAAGACCATAATCCATCAGTGAAATTCAACAACCCTGAAAGTGTTATTGAATTTCCATCATCCTCAATTCCATTAGATGCGGCATCATAGTTATTTCTTTGACCACCTGAATTTGCACCACCACCGGTCGCGTTCCGCTTAGCCAGATTGATAGAACAATCTATGTCCTCAATGACAATGATCGATTTCGAGCTGGTTTTCATGAGTAACTTCCTTAACTCAGAATTTGTATTCACTTCAGTCAATTCAAGATCATAAATATCATATCCAAGAAAATTAGCCATGGCAGCAATCATGCTAGATTTTCCAGTCCCTGGAGGACCATACAGCAAATACCCCCTTTTCCAGGCCCTTCCAGTTCTCCTGTAAAAAGACTCTCCATTGGCAAAATCCACAAGATCAGCCATAATTTCTGCCTTTTTCACAGGATCAATTGCCAGAGTTTCAAATGTACTGGGATGCTTAAAGGGCACAGATTCCCAAGGGTGGCCTCTTGAATCCAAAGAACCCCCACGTGAATTCGTATAAAGCAACCTGTCCTGGTTTTTTCTGCGGATTTCATTAGCTTTTTCCATAACAAAATCCAAGTAAGAATCCAAAATCACCCGTTTGTCTTTTTTCTTCACTCTGAGAGTGAACCCTCTTCTCTCCTCGGGCAATGGCCGCCAAGAAAATGATTGGGACTGCCTTTGAGTGACAATATGCTCCCATTCGACAGCTGCGCCTTTGAATGAGTCCACGAGGCGGTCGTTGTTGGAGAGGCCAAAGGTGATGGAGCTGGAATTGAGGCCGCGCGTGAGGCTGAGACGTGTGCCGGAAGTGGAAGCGGAGGCGCTGAGGTAGAGTTGCACGGCGTTGTAGAGCTCATTAGTGTTGACACCGTCGATTTCGGTGATGTCGTAGTAACAGTAGGCGGAGAACCAGTGGATGAGGCGGTGGAGGAACTTGAGAAAGGCGAAACGGAAGTCAGGTGGGAAAACAATATGGAGAATGCTTTGGCAGAATGCCCACACACCCATCATGGATGCCATTGTTGACCAAATCTCCTTCATATTTCAATGGTTTGGTTTGTTTGTGAATACAGTACGTATGTGATACAGTAAGAGCGGGATAGGGTGGGGTTAGGGAGAGAAGGTGAGGAGTTATATTGTGAGTGCAAGAGAGCTTTGATTTATAGAGGGAAACAGATATTGAATCTTTGAATAGGGTATATATGTGAAAATGAAATATTGCGTGTATACGGTATCATTAAGTACTAGGTCTCATTTGACAAGAATTCTACATTTGTTCATCAAGTACTAGGACTCATTTGACAAAAATTCTACGTTCATCGTATTTCTAGTAAAAATAAAGTATTTTATACCAACTTCCTCTAGTTAAATAGAGTAATTTAAAAAAAATTATCTCAATATATTAATAAAAAATTTCGTTGCTTCAGACTTTTTCAAAACCTGCCAAATGGATCATTAATACCATTTTATGTTAATTTCTGTCTCGATAAATAAGATTTTAATTTTTTTTTACGACACCAGTATTATTCGATGCTTTTTGCCAACTATGACATTGGAAAAATAATAAAGGAAAAAGAAGTCTTGATTCTCAAATGAGCATAGCTGTGAAAAATGGGGTGTAGGGTTGGGGTTGGGAGAGTAAAGGAAAATGGAAAAGGTGGCCATACACAGGGATATTACAAGGAAGTAGAAGAAAAACAGCAGAGGCAAAATGCTAAAAACAGCCAGGGTATTTTGGAAGGTTTTATAAAGCAAAAGAGAAAAGGTCAGAAATGGGACCTAAATTTTGGTTATACAGAGTTGGAAATTAGAGTTTTAGAGTGTTTTCTTCTGAATGGTTTTCTGCTCCAATATGATGGAGAATTTGAATTAGATAGGCTGCCTTTTTGTGTCAAAGTATTTGGCAAAAAAATTTAACAGATTTCAGATAAATCTACATTTCGTAACTTGGTTCACAAAAGGTCGATGGAATAGTTAATTTGGTCACAAAAAGTCGATGTCGATGAAAATATGAATAGAATCAAGAATTCAAAATCACATAACAGGATGTGAAAATTGTGTATGAATTAGTTCAACATATTTGATGTACGCCCAAGAAACTCAGTTGTGAGACTTACAACTTTGTAGACTTTTCAAACATATACATTTTTCACATTTATTCATCAAAATCTTTCTTCAACAACCCGCCTAGGGGCTAACAATGTTCATTGGGTGGCCTCATTAGACTTTTCTACCTGCAAATTTAAGTACTAAAAAGCAAAATACTGATGAATTGGTTACTGTGTTTTCAATTAATTTGTGTACCGATTCTGGTTTTCCCAGTCGCTTGATGCAGTAGAGAAAATCTCTCAAAGCAGATTGGATTGCAAATTGTGTCATCATCATTTTTGATTTCATCTTTGTGCCATCATCCTTTCTCATTACACTTTATCACATGGCTACATGCAAAAATCATAAAACTATGATTTGGGAATAACCCGGCCTGCTTCTGAGAGAGTGGTGCTACCGCAGGCCCCCACCTATAGAAGGCGCCACTTGGCGCCCCTGGTAGTGTGGCCCTGTACAACCTTCAAAATCCCTTCTGAGAAGGGTTCAGGATGAGTTTGACCGGGTTTACTTTTTCTGAACCCATATTAGATCAAGACATCGAGCCACTGAAAAAAAACGTAAGATTCAACCATTTTCTTTTTAAGGGATCCCAACTTTTCATCAATTTAGGACATATTTAGCCCATTTTTTCAAAACATTATTTAATACAGTAAGATTCTCCACCACACATTCACCCAATAAAATATTCTACACACAAGTCAATAAAGTTACTTTAAATTTCAACCACACATTCTCAAAAAAAGACTATACATTATTCCATAAATCAATAAAGTTACTTTAAATTCTATTTTTAACACAATAATGGATGACAAACAAAGTCTTAATACATAGTAGTACTATAGTAACTTCCTCCTCTCTTCAGAATAGTCGAGTCGACCAACCATTAGATATTTAATTTTAGCAGAATGAGAATCTAAAACAAACAATGTTGAATAAAATAATGCAAATATTTATTTAGAAATAAATAGATCCCAATTAAAAAGGTTTATTTCTTCTTTTCTTGTCATCTTATATAGGTTTATAGGATATGTTATTACGAATTCATAGGTTTGTTATGATGGGGCTGTGTGCAGATACTCTCTTAGCCTGTCTCAGAAAATCTCCTTTAATGACCTTGGATTTTGTTAAGCTACAAACCTAGAAAGTTGCTAGACTAGCTAATTTATATTATAATTTGAAAAGATTTAAATATTTTATTAACAAATATCATTATTGTTCGAGATTTTAATTTTTCTTTTCTCAACTGTCTTGAAGTGACAACATTGACATTTGACACCTTCATAACATGCCAGAGCATCCTTTTAGATTCTAAGTTTATGTCCATATTTGGTACTCATTTTTTGTTCAAGAATGTAATTTTTTTTTTGATGTGACGAGAAATATATGATTAAAAAAAAATTATTAATGTAATAAAAAATATTATTTTATTTAAGAATGTGTAGTTAAAAACGAGTAGAAGAATGAAAATGAAAAATATCATGTGGCTCAATAAGGTGCTAAAGCTAGCACGCAAGAGTCACATGAACTTGTTACCTTCCAGAAGGGTATCCCTAATGTTAACAAAGCTAACGAAACTGGAATTTCATCCACTCACTTCAAAGGGTCTCTGATTTATTAACATGAAAAGGTCCTCTTTCCATCAAGTGTGGACCCAACTTGTATATTTATGAAAGGGAGGTAACTTGGATGTTCTATTTCAGAAGGTTAAGGACCTACGCCCAACCCCACCTCAACCTCTATGTTTCTTCTCTCTCATGTTTGAGTACGAGTGTACGTTTTAAAGCTGATGAAAAGGGCAAATGAGAATCACATTCACTGGCATTGATTACATACTTTGGTTCACGCATCACAAAACTTCTGACTTCTGACATCTGATTCCAAAGCCTATGTAAACTTCTAGCTTGTTTGGGAGAGATTTTAAATAGATTAAAATTGAAAAATCAAGCTTGTTTGGGAGGAATTTTAAGTAGATTAAAATTGAAAAATTAATCATAATTGTTGACTTTTATTAGACGAGTGAGACTCAATAACGACTATATTTTCAATTTTAATCCAATTAAAATCCCTCCCAAACAATTCCTTAATATTTTTCGCATGAAACGAACATGTCACTAAATCAATAAGTTTTATTAGAAAACAGAAGTAATTTAAAAGTAAGTTTTAAGCAGACGAAACATATAGGAAAATACAAACCAAGGGAGAAACTAGGCTGCCACTAGCTCCAAGGAAGCACAAAATTAACAGGGACTCAAATCAATCATAAATAAGATGTATGCATAAACCAATAAACTTATAATGAAGTGACAATCGAGAAGCCGACTACAGACCAGCAATGGTTTAACAAGATACGGAACACAAATTTATACCCGAAATAAAAAGTTATATACAACTGCTATTACATATAGTTAAGTCAACTCAAAATCAAGAAAGTATTGATAAACAATTCGACTGCAATCCAATTGGTAACTATATCAAATGTCAATAGTTTTGTTTAGAGTTTGACCACTTAATGAAGTGTTACTATAACAACCATATAATACTTGCATCAGTTTATGGCTATGATAAGAAAACCGACAGATACGTACATAAGCAAAACAGGATAAAGCGCGAGAGCTTTCCTCCTTGGATTGACAGCACTACTCATGAATGGATATGCAGCCCACGAGCTCCACGCCAATGTCACAGCAACCACGATCACTTTGACGATCACGTTGTCTTTTAACATGCAAATTAAGGCACCAATGTCTAGAGGGAATAGACAGTAGCCTAGAAGACTCAGGCTCTGGAAGAAGATAATATGACCTCCCTGAAAGAAGAGCATAATATTGTCAATCAATCCAGGATAATAAAATTCTTTCTGGGCTTCAGACATTCAAGGTTTTGACACAACGGTAGATAAATTTCACACATTCAACTTCTGGAAACGAATTAACTAGTGACTATAGAAGTTGTGTTGTGTGCATGTGTTGGAGGGGGGAAGAGAGGCTTTACCAGCAGCAATACATTCAAGGTTAGAATTACAGCACCAGCTGCAAGCAGTGCAAATGCAACTGCGAAAACTTCAGACTGGAAGACAAAACAAAGTAAGAAAATGGCTGTTAGCTGCAACGAGCTTCACAAGTTTCATCTGTTAAAACAGCATAGAAAATCCAAGAAAGACCAGCCATATATATAATTTTGCCAATTTGACGGCATAGTTAACATTTTTGTGATTCTCTGAAACATAACAATCCATAACATCACCGCTTATTATCAACCGAAGAAAAATGCAAAAAGTTGTCCTCAAAGTTTGAGGATTTTAGTAAGCCCAGAAAGTCCCATTAGAGTATTTGATCAATATTCTGACATTCAAAAGTGAGCCCACAAAGTCACATTCAGTAAGCACTCTGCTCGCTTTCAAGTATAGACTATAGTGATCAAAATTTTAATCTGTCCAGTTTTGTACAATCAGGGAACAATTAGTTCTACACTGTATGACCTGTAAAGCCTCTTTCCCTAGGCATAATATTTAAGGTACATGCCCACAGAGGTTTCCTCTCCACCATTTTCTTTCAAACATATTGTCACACTTTTAATTCCAAGCCTGCAACTCCAATTCATATTGTCCACAAACATTCACTTTAGTAAGCACAATTGCACATAAATCATAGCTAACTATGACAGCTAAGACCCAAGAAAAACGAAAATCTCTCTCTCTCTCTCTCTCTCTCTCTCTCTCTCTCTCTCTCTCTCTCTCTCTCTCTCACACACACACACACACACACACACACATTTTTTATTTTTATAACCTTGGCTCTTTTAGATTACAACTTAGATATCTAAAAATTGTTCTCTGTTGATACTATTAAAGTGAAATTGTGAGCTACTGATCTTGCTTGTCCCCAATCCCCACTGACATGGCTAGGTTTAAACAAATTAATTCAACAACTAAAATCCAAAGAGCAGTAGATTACCATCACCCAGATACAGTTCAACACCATAAACCTCTTACAAAACCTCAAATAATTTAAAGGAATTCACATCTAACTAAAAGAAATGTAAGTTAACAAATCTACACGATTGGAAGCCCACTATTACTTGTGTTTACTTACAACATGGAACCTATGACTGATAGATCCTTATCAGACAAGCTCTACGGTAGCTTGTTGAATGATGAGAAAAAGAGAATTAAGAAAATCAGCACTATCATTATATGGCTGAAATTATTGACAACTACTGATATTTCTCCAGCGTGATAAGATTTATGCTAATTGGGCATTGCATTCAATGACATTTCACACCCTTGACCACCCAATGAGAATAACATTTTTGACAAAACCTATAGTGTCGTGATAACGGAACAAATTTATTTAAGCCTGTTTCACTAAACCATCAATGGAAATCATTTAAGTCAAAATGTGGCAACACGTGGTAAACACAACTAAGTAAACTAACATGCTAAACCATGTAATGCAGATAAACAATATGTATACATGTTTGATATGCATAAATTAATAGCAAAATATCCAACCATTTGAACTAGTCAATAAAGAATTTGTAACAGCACTTTGCAGATCATGCCAATATAGTTCTTGCGTGATGCACATGCACATTCGCATAACATATAAATGTATATACAAGTAGATAAAAACATAAGTCTCAAAACTGTATTAACTTTTTAATTCATTAAACAATCTATATTCAAAAGACTACAGTGATTTTATATGATTCCTGACAAATTCCAGCAAATGAATACCAAGCATCTAATTAGTCACCAAAGACTACACACACACAAAGGTGCATTATATAACAACGAATCACACACTGTTTGTAGAAAATTTCAAATGCATGATGTGTAGGGACGGCAATTTGACCCGAAAATGCGTCTCGACAAGCAGCGGTGCAGTTTTGGGTTGAGGTCTACTGCCCCGGGACCCGCCCTGCCACATCTCGATTATCTAGTTATTTACAAAAAACAAATTTTGTTTAAAAAAAATTTTAGCCCAACTTTTTAATGCCCAAGCCCATTAGCCCAATTACAAATTACCCTGAAAAACTTGGGGCAGTAAACAGGGTGGAGCGGGTGCCATTCCTCCTAGCCCCTTAGCAGACACTATTTTTCTTTTCTTTAGTTAAGCATTTCTTCTGTTTGAGATGGCTTGCAAAATCAACGAATGTAGTCACATCATCGACCGTATAATTTCTTTTTATTAAAAATTTCCCAATAAATACAAAGTTACACGACTTGTCAATCAATTTAATTTATTCTCGACCTAAAAGGCTCCCTTTCATAATAATAATGTGATTTTGTAGAGCAAGGCAAAAGAGCAAGGAGTAGACCAAAATTGCTTTAGATTAACCAGCAGACCTTGCAAAAAACATAGCCGACCAATTTCACTGAGAACTATGCTTGGTATAATGCTGTTTTGCCAAAACACCATAAAATTAAGTTACGATGGACTAAAAAACATTCATGAATTCCTATTATACACACTGTCACTGGAAGCAAGAATTTACACGAACCTATTTCAGACCACGTATCTGAATAACTGCAATTTTAATATTCGCCAGCCCACTTAATAGGATTTACATCACTACTCATACACAAGGCAAACATTAGCATCACATGTACACAATGAGCCGATATAAAAATTTAAGTATGCCTAAAATTGCAACATGACAATGTTAATCACCATCGACGCATGCGAGTTAGTACCTTCTTGACGGAGGCGGACCAGGAGAGAGTTAGGCCAAGGAACACGATGAAGAAGAAGGGCCCCCATAGATCCCAATCCCTCAAAGCCTTGCCAGGATCCTCTCTAAATGGGTTGGGAAAAACAACCAGCTTCAAATTGCTCACGATCCTTGACAGATCCCGCTTCACAGTATCCCAAACGGGTTCCGTTAGCGTGTTTGGAGGCGATCCGAACCCGGATGCGGAAATATTGCCACTCGGTCCGGAAGCGCGGGGCGGCAGAGGGGGTTTAGGAGCAGCGGAAGATACTGGAGGGACAGGTGTCGTATTGGGGTTGGTAGGTGGGGGAAGATTGGATGGAATGAAAGCAGGTGGCGGATTTGGGGCTGAAGAGATGGGAATGGAGGCGCGCGGAGGGGACGGGGGGCGGGCGGGGAGGACGGAGGAGGAATGGGTGTTGATGAGGTTCTCGATCTCGTCGATGTCCGATTGGGACGTGGGGTGTAAGGGAATTGTATCGCTCTCAGACATTACGTGTGTGAAAATTCGGATCTGGAGTGTCTTTAGAGAGCGGGGAAGTGGCGGACGACGGCGATTATTGGTGGCGATCGGGGAATATTGAGAAATGAAGAAACGCGGGTTTTATGATGGGGTAACATAATAAGGGCACGTTTGGCAAAGGAAAAATCATGTGCACCAATGTTTAATGTTTATAATAAATATTAGTCTAATTCTGGGTAAATTTAAAGTTGAAGATTAATGTGTTTGATGAAGCTTAAAAATAATTAATCTTAAAGTTAATTTTTAATTATTAGGATAATTAGTAAGTTTGAAATATGCGATTAAAAATAATACTCTAAAATAGCTAGCTTTTTTAGTTTAATGTGAAAATATTTTATTAAATCAAATTAGTCTAATTAATAGTAAATTTTAAAGTTCATTATCAGAATGTTTGACCGAGCTTACAAATTTATAAATATAAGAAAATATGTAAGCAAATAAAAAATAAGTAAAATCACTTCTTTTGATAAAGTTACTTTTAAATAAGTAAGTTCATATTTGACAATCATTACTTCAAAACTCTTTAATTCTCATTCTCGTTTTTAACTATAACCTCACACAATATAATATTTTACACATAAATTCAAAATTTTTCATTACTTTTTAACTATACATCTTTCAAAAAATCACTATTCAAAACTCAATTTTCTCAAAATAATGGCCATTAAAGGAGCCAAATTTTACTTGATGCATTCAAGAACAATAAAATAAAAACAAAAAAGTGTGGTGTTGAGGGTTGTGTCGCACCGGCTGAAACTGTTACTAACAATTTAGGTCCCTATTCTCTTTGGTCGAGCATAACTATCCTCTTATCATGGAGAGTTTGATTTTGATCAAGACGAGATGACTGATATTGTGAACACTTCTTAAGTTGAAAGCTATTCTTGAAGATCTGTGTCATTTCAGTAACAACATGAGTTCCACTTTTAAAACATATTATGATTCTAATGCTGAATAATGAATCATAAACCCAAGAAATCTTACCTCCGGCCATGGTGTTAGAAGGAAAAACTCTCTAGGTTTTTCTCTATAGTTTCCTCACTCTTTTCACTCTATGGTGATGATAACCTTTATATTTTTAGAGTGTACAGTTTGGGACCATAGAGGATTATATATAGTTGAGGTTAGCCATCAAACCTCAAACAAAATTGGGTAATTGCCATTTATGAAATTGGGTAACTTTGATCAATATGGAAGGTGCACTCAATGTTCAATATTGACAAATGGAAATTATTGACCATCATTTATTGGAAAATATTCTAACATTCTCCCACTTGGTCTACATTTAAATGCAATGTCATGCTTAACCCCATTGATAATATGTATTAAGTAATACATACATGAATAATGACGATAGGTCCTCTATTGAACGAATATTATCTTCTATGTATTACAATGTATACATTGCTTAGTATTATCCTTTATATGGCAATTATTTCTTTATGAATAAACTCTGTGTATATTCTTGGTCCAATGAAAAAAAGTGTTCCTCAAAAATAAATTAAAGTGCACATAAATATGAGAAAACATCAAAATATATAGGAATTTCATTAATAACTTCTGTTGTACAATTGATGATAAATGAAAACTACATAAGGGAACCAAGTCCCATATTCACCATATGATCCTTGAAATTCCGTGGTGACATGCTTTTAGTCAAGGGATCATCGATCTTCAATTCAGTACTAACGTGTTCAATGACCACTTTCTTTTCTTTAACACGTTCTCTGATGGCTAGGTACTTAATGTCGACGTGCTTGCTTCGACTATATCTTTTATTGTTTTTAGCCATGAAAATAGCAGCTGAATTGTCACAAAACATCCCCAGTGGCCTAGAAATAGAGTCCACTACTCTAAGGCCAAATATGAAACTCCTTAGCCATACACTATGTGATGTAGCCTCGAAATATGAAACGAACTCGACTTCCATCGTGGAAGTAGCAGTTAGGGTCTGCTTGGTACTCCTCCATGACATAGCTCCATCAACAAACATAAACACGTAACCAAATGTTGATTTACGTGAGTTAACACAGCTAGCAAAGTCTAAATCTGAGTAGCCAATGATTTCCAGGTTGTCAGTCCGTCTAAACATAAGCTTGTAATCCTTAGTACCTTGGAGATACCTCATAACCTTCTTTGCAGCTCTCCAGTGGTCTAATCTTATGTCACTTTGATAACGTCCCAACATTTTGACAACGAATGTAATATCATGCCTTGTGTAGACTTGAGCATACATAAGACTTCCAACAGCAGAAGCATAAGGAATGTTCTTCATTTCTTCTCTTTCTAGATCATTTCGCGGACACTGGTTCATGTTGAGTTTGTCACCCTTAACAATGGGAACAATACTCGGTGAACAATCTTTCATTCGAAATATCTCTAAGACTTTATTGATATAAACTTCTTGAGATAGACCCAAGATACCTTGGAATCTATCTCGATGAATCTTTAATCCCAATGACATACGATACATCACCCATGTCCTTCACTCAAAGTTCTTAGAGAGGAATTGTTTCACCTCATGTAGCAAACTCTTATCATTGGTTGCAAGTAGGATGTCGTCCACTTATAGGACAAGGAAACAAATTTTGCTCCCACTGGCCTTCTAGCATATACATTGATCCATGACGTTCTCTTCAAAGCCAAAGGAAGAGATAACCTCATAGAATTTTAAATACCATTGGCGGGAAGCTTATTTCAATACATATATGGACTTCTTAAGCCTGCATACTAAATGCTCACCATCACTAGAGGAGAATCATTCATCTTATTTCATGTATACCTCTTCCTCTAGTTTACCATTCAGGAAAACAGTTTTCACATCCATTTGTTGCAATTCCAAACTAAAATGCAACTAATGCCAAGATTACTCTAAGGGAATCTTTCTTTGAAACTGGAGAAAAGGTCTTCGAGTAATCGATTCCTTCCTTTTGAGCGAATCCCTTAGCAACAAGTCTTGCTTTATATCTCTCAATATTACCTAATGAGTCTTTCCTTGTTTTGGAGACCCATTTACACCCTATGGCCTTGGCCCCGGTAACTCGACATGATCACAAACTTTGTTGTTTTCATGGAATTCATTTCTTCATTCATGGCATTGTACCACAATTTCGATTCTACACAATTCATGGCTTGTGAAAATGTTTCTGGATTATTTGCAGCTCCAATATTATATTCAAATTCTGGGTGACACACTATGTAGTCACTAGAAATTGCAGGCTTTGTTTTTCTAGCAGTTCTTCTTAATGTTGGACCAGCAAGCTCTTGAGGAGCAAATGGTTCGACTGGTTGTTCAAAAGTTTCGGGCAACCCTTGAACAACTTGATCAAGTGGAACGTTATCCGCGATTTGTGGATCCTCTATGATTGGTTGTTCAACACCCATTTAGACTTGAGGGGCATTGTGAACAACAATCAATCTATCACCTGAGGTGGGAGTTTGAAAGTCTAAATGATCTTTCTTAGGAACTATGTTCCTAGATTGATCACTCCCACTAATCAGGTCATATTCAAGAAATTTTGTATTTCTTGATTCCACAGTTTGAAATTGTCACCCCTAACTTCGGGAATTTCTATATGAATATCAAAGAAGTTTGCGAGTTGAGAAGCTACATGAACTACAAGCTAATTAATTTAGGATTTGAGGCTAAATGAATTCTTGCTTTTACCAATAGGGAATCTAATTATATTAAAAATTGCACGTGGGCGAAATCTTTAATCTTATCAGATCCTTAAGACTTTGATAGATTTTATCAACAATATTTCTTAAGGTTTGATATTTTCTATCTTTGGCTTTAAACTATTAAATTAATTAACCTAATTTGGGTAAATTAAGAAAATTAATTTAATATAATATCCTAATTAATTATATAACAAAATCCCTGTGGGATAAAATTACTATATCTATATAATTAATTACAATTTATGTATTTAATGTGATCCAATTTCATTTAATATATAATCTTAAGTAATTAAAGATGTTGTGGCTATCATATAATTATTTTAAGATTATATGGTTCACTATACATTTTACCAGGCTCTACGAATGCCTAAGAACAATTAAGAAATAACATAATAGGCAGTCATTGAGACAGGGTGCTCCCAGGAAACCGGTCGGGCTAAGGCCTCATTACAAATGACCCATTCCTTAAACAGAACAATGTCCGGTACATATGTTTTCTTATGTTAATTACAAAATTGTTTATTGATTATTAAGTTTTATGAATATTCAATGTATTATTCATAATTTTATGAATTGTTCACACTTAAGTTTTTATGAAATTGTGAATATTTTATGCTCTTAATGTTGAATTTCTAAATAATCATAATTTGCCTTAATTGTTCGTACTAAGACATTTATTAAATGAGAACATATTATGAATATTGATAAAAATTCAACATGGCACATTAATTGTATGCATATAAAGGGAATTAAAATCATACATACAATAATTAAAACAAATATACTAAATTTCCTTAATTGCATGAAAATTAATTAAAAAATCAAATTCATACAAACTTAGCATATTTAAACTTTATTTGCATGTATAACTTAACTAATTTAGGCATACAATAAATAAAATTGCTCAAAACGGAATCCAGCATGCATAAAGGCTATTAATTAATTTAAACAAAATTAATTGGAATTACATGCTAATTTAGGTAATAAATTATTCAATTTATAATTTGGTATATAAGGGAATAATTGTACTAGGAGACTTAATTGTAAAACAATAAATGTAATTGCATACTAAAAATTAGCACAATTATTTTAATTGCATGCACAATAAATGAATAAAAATAAATCATGCAATTTACCAAATTAAAATTGCATAATTAAAACTAATTCCATATATATAATGCATAAATTAAATTTAAATGAAGAAAATATGCATAAAAAATAAAATGGGCAATTTTATACATTTTATGAAGTCCTACATCCAACCGGGTCAATTTCGACCCCATTTTTCTGCAGAATCCAACCTCGTTTTAGGGTCGGACCCGGTTGTTACCCTGCTGAAACATGAGATTTACGTGCAAAAATCAGGTTTTGATGCACTGAACGATTAAAAACTCAATAAAATGGAGTTTTAAGGACTTACGTAAATTAAACAACAACAAACTGAAGTTTTGAAAAAAAATTCATAATCGGCCAAAATGAAAATTTTCAAAAATTGTTGTGATGAAGTTTTGAACGATTTTAATGCACTAAAAGTTTGTAAACATTATATAGAAATCGTTTTTAATCATAAAAGGCAAGGAGAAACACAGAAGCTAAAAATGCCAAGTTGCAAAAATTGACTATCGAGGAAAATTGTTTCTCATCAACAACATGCAGAGGTAACCCGTTCTGATACCAATTATAAAACATATTATGATTCTAATGCGGAGTAATGAATCCTAAACCCAAAAAATCTTACCTCCGGCCATGGTGTTAGAAGGAAAAATTCTCTAGGTTTTTCTCTATAGTTTCCTCACTCTTTTCACTCTATGGTGATGGTAACCTTTGTGTTTTTAGTGTGTAGAATTTGGGACCATAGAGGATGTATATATAGTTGAGGTTAGCCATCAAACCTCAAACAAAATTGGGTAATTGCCATTTATGAATTGGGTAATTACCATTTATGAAATTGGGTAATTGCCATTTATGAAATTGGGTAACTTTGATCAAAATGGAAGGTGCACTCAATGTGCAATATTGCTATTGATCAATTTAGAAAGTTGACAAATGGAAATGTTGACCATCCTTTATTTGAAAATATTCTAACACCACTCATTGAATTCACTTAATGAGTATATGATACTTTCATGATATGTCACTTATTCATTGTACAAATCATTTGTAAATGGTTAAATTTTATTTTCAACCGCACATTACATCACTCGTTTTTATTTATTTATAAGTTAAGCCCTTTTTAGATTATTTTCAAATGGAGGCTAATTGTAGATTAAACACGTCACATGGTGAAGAATTAAGAAGTAGGCAATATCGAGGACTCGTAAGCCATTCTAGTTGCTTCAAATTGGGACATTACAACAGCCTTAAAATTTTCAAATCTGCAGCTGAATTGGTTTAGACATCAACCTTTTAAGTGATTTTGGAAATGGAAATTCAGAAATCATAGTAAAAGCACGTTTAGGAAAATCTCATTAACGTGTGTAAAAGAGGAAAACAGGGTAATTGTTTTTAGTTTCTCCGACTTTCTTTCATTGTTGAATTATTCAATGTTCTAATTTCCAATTCAAGTATGAATATAAACGGGCGAGTTCAAGGAGTTGATCCCATTCCCAGTCTGGTCCCGCCAATTTTTTTTGATAATTTTTGTTTTAAAAAATTAAATGAGGTGAGGACCATGACCCGTGTCCTCGATTTGGGGCAGATTTCTTAGCCCCCGTCCCTAGTTAAGTCGAGGATTACCCGTTCCTTTGTCATCTCTATATTCAAGGCATCAACCATATTTATGTTGATTAGAATTGGACAATTGCCTTAGTTTTCAAGGTGTTATGTCTGCATGATTTGATTAATTGGTTTCGAACAAACATAACAATATTATAGGATATAATTTTAAGGTAGAGTAATTGTTGGATTTTAAGCGCAAAAGAATGGAGAAATAAACACAAGTATTTATCGTGGTTCGACGATATGCTTACGTCCACAAGGAGCAAAGTTGAGATTTTATTCAGTATGAATAATATGATTACATCATTAGTATTCATACTAACCCTAGTCCAACCTCATACAAAACTTTAGGGTCCGTGCAAGAAAATACACATGTATCGTACCTCTCATCTCTGCCAACTAAACAGTAAATTAAACCCACAAGACTGATGTTGTTCGGTGCGCTCCGACATTGATTATTTTGATCCAGTAAATTTGTGTTCCACTCTATACGAGCCACATATACAACATAAATATATTTATACTTGCAGTTATCATTAAAGTTCATAAAACATTACTTTAATTATTTCCACAACAAAGCTAAATGTTTTGGCGAGTTGATGGAAGAGGACTGTATTTGGTTCGTTGAGTACGTACATATAGTACAAGTGCTGCAAAAAAATAAGGGTTCCTAAAAGTTATCCGAGCATTGTATTTGGTTGAATGTTGTGATCAAATTTTACCTCGGCCAATTTCTGAGAAAGGAAGTGGACCGCTGTTAACTTCTTTCGTGAATGGAACTTTTATTGATCAAATTCTGCTAAGCCATATAGTATAAGCAAACATTTTTTCTCAAGATAAGACATAAATGATGAAGGGAAAGAGAAACAAGTAATTTTTATTTTTTCTCTTGAAAAATGCAAACTAATAGAATGATGCATTGTGTCGATCTAATGATATGATAATTGAAGAACACCCACGTATTGTAGAAATGCAAAAATAGTTATTTGTACACCCACACAAAGACCGAAGTTGACAAATCGATGATTGTTGGCAAGCGACTATAGCTTTAGATGACACCGTACATTTGAACAATTATAGTTTTAGAGAGAGGGAGGATTTTTCAGAAGAGAAGAAAATAAAGTTTAGTGGCCAGCTGAAGGGGGAAGAAATCGATAGCATTCCTTGGTGTAGTTGAGATTTTTAAAAGCCTACTTAGAAGTAAATTACTTTTAAATAAGTAAATTTTATTAATATATAGGTTTCATCAAAAAATTGTAAATCACAAGAATTGTATGTCTAAGGCAGTTTTATTGTGAATGATCTATGACTTATGCACATGTATAGCTTAAGCAATTTGGAACTTAGAAAAAAACATAAAAATGTCTTTGGAGAACGATAACACAAATTAATGTAGCAAGTGATTATCGATGGTATATTTTTTGTGTTTCTAATTGTGATCCGGACATAATTATCGACTATGATACAATTGGTGCTTACCGACATACCTTCATCAACAATTATCTATTGTAATATCGTCAGTAATATTGTCAGAATCATCAATCAGCCAATTCAAGAATAATAATAATAAAATAATGTTGCAAATTTTCATCGACTGAAATTTTGTCAGTGATCATCGACGATATGAATGTTGGTGATTGTGACTGAAATCATTAATCGTTAGTGATTCAAATAAAATTATAGATATCAATACCACATTAGTAATTACTAACACACCTTCATCGAATATTATCGAAATCAGCGACGGTGCTTTAACAAAACAGAGAAGTAGAATCAACAAAATCGCATAAAAAGCCAAAAACACAATAGAAAACATCGTTATGTCTCGATCAACATCTATATATTTAAATAGTTGTATAACTTGCTATATTTATTCTATATATCTATGTATATACATCTAGGTAATCAAGAAGAATATATTATCGAAATGTACCTTCGGTCAGATCCAGTTCACATATCCAACATTAGCCAAAAAATTCTCTTTCATGTCAATTATTAACTTCCACATATTAGCTATCCAATTTCCAACTCGACTAACATAAGTATCAGAGAGTTTTCGATTATAACACTACCCATTTTTCAACTATCGGTTAGATCAATCTTTTTTTATTTCATCTTACACGAAAGTGAGCTCGAAATCCTAAAAAATAGGTTTAAAAGTGCCACACCATGTTTTATTATCAATAATTCTCATTATTAAACAAAGAAGAACGACCTCATTTAAATTGGCGCTACTTTGATGATCGAACTTTGATTTCTAGCAATGCAAGTCATCAAGTTTCAATTTTTATTTTCACCACGCAAAATGTTATAAATAAATAATCAACAAGACATAAATGGATGATTTACAACAATTGAAACTCAAAAAATTCGTGTTATTCGGCCTCGCGACATATTTTATTCTTAAATCTAAAAAGGCTTCAAGCTATTGTCACCACTCACATGTATTATACAATAACCAACAAAGAGTTGAGCCTTTTTTGTAAAAGAAATAAGGACCACACTACACGAATGGAGACACGTAGGCCATGTTCAAACAGGGTGAGCGACGTGGCCCCCCCTATAGGCAGGGCGGTTACACATCACCCGCCCTTTTTGAACAGGAAACAACATTATCCATGAAATAAACTATAATCATGCTATATTGTCCACCTCCTTGATATATATGTTGACAAAAATCCTCTTACAACGTAGAATAATTCAATAAACTAATGTAACAAGTTGGGTCAATGGCCCGCAGCACACTAGGAGTGAAGTGGTGACACGTAAGCTTCCAATATCCAACGTGTCTAGTTGTAGAGTCAACTTGTGCTACATTTTTTCCTGGCACAAATAATTATTTTCAAGTGACATTTTCTTAATTACCGATGAATCCCACCTTTAACAGAACTGAAAAATGTGTAATTGTTTTACCTTTCACAGCCTGGGTACATCTATGATAGAGAGAACTCGTGCCGATGATAATAATGGCACATAATTTCTTCACTAATCTTTCCTTCGCTTCGCTCAAGAACGAAGATCTTGAAAGGATTACTTAGAATTTAAATTGCATTATCAGATCAATTTTTCATATCCATAAAGATTAGATAAAATCTCATTCTGGTTCTAATATCCCACAAATTGTATAAAATCATTAATCTCAATAAGTCCTTATAAAGTGATGTCAAATCTTTCATCGAGTTGGTCAAGCGTTAAGGGTCAAATCTCATGTTATTCAAATACAAAAATCATATTCAATAGTTATTTTTGAGATTAAGAAGTTGCTTTTGAATATATTTGAATAATTTTCTAGAAATACTTTATCTGAATAGAACAGATTTTTGAGGAAGCCGACCCAAGAAGACTTTCCTAATAAACTCTTCTACAAGAAGTCTAAGCCCGTCAAAACACATCTTCAAAATTTGGACTACTTCTATGAACATGATTCATCTTCTGAGACGGTACTTGGTGACTCGATACTGAGAGCCATACTATGGATTTATGAATTCACTGTGATATATATTTTCAAAGAGAGTTTCTAACGTTTTTTCACTGGTATATATAATTTTTATATTAGTCTTGAATAAGTCATATTAATCAACTAGCTGAGCAGATATATGAGTATGCTCTGCTATTACCCTCTCCGAAAATCCTTAGGATCAGAAATTGTGTTGCAAATCATGACGATCCGACAGGACCCGTTTTAATGTCTAGAATTAACTGTTTATCCATGGACTAAAATACTTGGATCACATCCCTCCCTAGTTGACATCTTATGACTAATTAGTTGTGTCTGCAAATGAGAGACAGACAGCAGTATTCACCACAACTATAAGCCGACAGCCAAGACTATAATTACCATGCAATATAAATGTCAAAGTTATGCCTATGCAGTAAGCCCATTCTCTTTTGTACATTTAAAAATATTTTAGTGCCTCTTGTAGTAGTGGATTTATTACTCACTTTTCCACACTTTCCAAACACTATCCCATGTGCTTTCTCATCAGTTTATCTTTGCAACCAGTTCTTTTAATCTAGAACGATTCTTGTTAAATCATCTCTTCAGTTTTCTCACGGGCAAGCAAGTCAGGTTCATTTTTATCTGTTTTATTAAAATGCAAACTTGTACATGATCTCCTGTTCCCTTCACTGTTTCATTAGAGGATAAGAAATACATAGAAAATAATCTCTATAGAGGACAATTGTCTAAGCTTGAAAGTTTACTTATAATTAAAATAAGTACATTTGTTATTGGTGAATGTCAAAATAAATAAGTCAATTATCTTGAGAATAAGGCTAAGAATACTCGCTAGGCCATGAAAATCATCTATATCACGTATGTAATGTAATATTTACGGTGAGTTGAACTGTCTTATTTAAAAATTTAAATTATTTAGATTTTTTTAATAAAATTTTTCATAGATGAGCACAAAAGTCTAACTACTAACTCATTTTGCAATATCAAGAATATAACTAAATATAATGACACCATATTTTTTAATAACTGCGTCACATTTTGATAGCATGAACTTATTTTCACATTTATGTCTCAACTGTTTTAATTGTATTCTTGTTCACAACTTGTCTCTAACGACGATTTTTGTCCAAAATTCTTCGTTAACATGGAGTAAAAGACTTATTTGTCATTGTCTTTTTAAATAAGCAAAAAAAGAAAGAAAGTAGAATTACAACTAAATATTTCTCTCATTTTAAAAGCACGTTAATAGTATTTTTACAAGAAAATCGTGGTTATGAACAATATTTGCTAGTTAATGAAAGGATAAAATTAAGAATGTCATGAAAAAAATGAAGGATGTAAATAGGACAACAATCTTTAATGTAATTAAGACTTAAGACTTAAGAGTATAGTGAATATCGTTATTAAGACTTAAGAGTATAGTTTAAGGTTTCACTATGGTGTGACGCACCGCCATAAGAGAAAAAACATTAATGCAGGTAGAGAGTAAAAATATTTTTTGGTTCTCCGTTGAGCTTTGAGAATCCAACTAGAATTGGGGGGTTCAAGATGCAAATTACCGAAGTCGATTAATTTTCTCAAGGAATCATTATTGAATCGAACTGAATCAAATTGGCCGATTGTAGTTTGGTCTTTTTGGTACAATGAATTTTGCCCATCCCTAATTACTATGTGGTGCAAAATGCTTTGAGAGCTTCTTTGAGCCCCATTTTATTATTATTAGTTGCCAAAAATTCATTTTAGAATAGTATTTTCATAGAGAATGTATGGTTAAAAAATGAGGAATGATGACCAATGACAATATCATGTAGGCAAAGTTGTCAAGGAAGACAGAATGGATAAATGGACTAGAAGCTATATCAACTTTGTCTTATGTAACAAGAATGCGTAGATGTTCTTGATAAAGTGAGAGAGAGCGTCTAAATATATTAGAAATTATCGTCAATTTAGGATTTGTTTGAGCTCTAGTTTTTGAAATATATTTTGTCATAGTGAGTTTTTTAAAGATTTTTTTTTGTTAAAAAATAGGAAACGTTTTTTATTTACATGTAAAATTATTTTATTGAGATAATGAATGTTCGATTAAAAATAAGTTCCAAAAAATTGAATTTTTAAAATAACGTTGCTCGAGCTTAGTTTGAGAAAGCTGTTTAAATAATTAGCAATTTGAACACAAAAGAAGGTGGAGAATTCGAAAGCGAGAAGGGTAGTTTTGTCCTAAAAAGGACATGAAATCTAAATTAGCAGACAAGATTCGTTTCTCACTTTTGAAAGTATCCTGCAAATGGATATTTCGTCTTAATTTTCAACTAATCTGTTTAACCCCTATTTGAGTCCTTTTTTTAGAATATATTTTATAAAAAAATGATTTTTTTAAAAAATATGTGATTAAAAAATAGAAAAAAATTAAATTTATGTATAATATTATTTTATTGTAAAATCATATGATTATAAATAAAAAAATTTTAAAAATCCATCTGCGCAAAAATGCTGTTTTTGTTTTGTTTTTTTTGTTTTTATCATACTGTGTATTATTACTCAATTTTCGCAATTAGTCTAATCGAGATGACTTATCTTAATCTCCACGTTGTACTTTAATTGGAAAAATGAGTCCCAAGATCTCAACTCCCATCTTTCATAGGGGTTAATCAAAGTTTAAAGACAAAATTTGATAGGACATCAAATGACTTGACAGATTTTCAATATTGCCGCATCTACGGCCTAGGGGTCGTTAGTTTCTTACCGTCCGTTTGAATACAATTCATAAATTAAAATATAAATTTAGTTAAAATTAAATATTAATTTTAATCAGTAACTAGTAGAGTCGACAATCCTTTGATTCTCCCATGCTTACAAGCACTTCTCTCTCTCGAGAGAGAGAGTGAGACATAAATGGCATCCTATTTTTTTTTTTTTTTAACTTGAATATGTTTTAAGTAGTCTAATAATAAAATATCACGTGATATTATGTCTCTATTTCTGCTAATCTATCTAGCACTATAGCAGGACTGATGTGTATATATATATATATATATATGCATCTGTCCATTTTATATATCTATTGTGCCTTCCTTTCTTGCTTCTTTCATCTGTTTTTACCCTCCAATCATCTCTCTCTCTCCAATCCGGTTTTTAGTAAATTTTGATAAAAATTAATAAAACGTGTTGTTAAATGTTAATAAAAATGATGGATCCTATGAAATATATTGTTCAAATTAATTATTAACTTTCATTTAAGTTTCTAAGTTACACCAAATATATAATTATACATACACAAATATGTGGGTGTGTTTGTATATATATAACCTAGTATCCAAAACCCAAAGTCCACTTCAGTTACACAAACCAACTTATATAGTATTAGTATCTGCTTATTTTCTCTTATACTCATTAGCCATGAATTATGAAGCAAATACTTCTCTTACTTTGAGTTCATCAAGAAATAAGCTAAACCTAAACCTAGTACTAAACCCTTTGTCGTCGTCGTCAACTTTGGAACCAGTACGAGTTTTTTCTTGCAACTTTTGCAGGAGGAACTTCTACAGTTCACAGGCTCTTGGAGGGCACCAAAATGCTCACAAACTGGAGAGAACCTTAGCCAAGAGAAGCAGAGAATTATGCTCGGCAGTTAAGCCACACGCCGGAATAGACCAGCGGCAGCCTCCAACCGATGCTTCTGGTGGCGACCGGAGCCACTTGCCGGGGCTTTTCATCGGGATTGATCAGCAAGCACATGCTGGTAGGTTTAACAGTGATATGAATTATGGAATAAGCAATCATTGGAATGATGAATACAATAAGGGAGAGAGTGTTGAAGAAGAGCTCGGTCAACTTGACTTGTCTCTAAGGCTTTGACCTTCGTCGACTACGAAAAATTCATCTGTGGGAATTTCATCGATGAAATATCTCACAGATGAAATCTTGGCACGTCGTGTTTTTTTAGAATTGATTTTCTAGATGAGTACGAAGAGAATCTTGTATGCTAATTAGAAACTAGAATTGGCAAAGGGAAAATGTTATCGGGGATGTATTTTTGATATATTGTACGATGTTTTTCGAATAAGTTTGTTTGGCACGTCAAATCTAATGAGATTGAATAAAATTAATGATAGAGCATGTACCAATAGTTTGTTCAATCCAATTTATCTAGTGCGCTGAATTTGCCTGACTTCTTGAATTTTATTTCAAGACAAAAATAGAATGTGTGGATAATCATGGATGAGTGCATTCCCTACATTTTTCTTACTAATGTTTTTATCATAAGTAAATAGAGTACAATTTAGAGGAGATTTCGACTCAACCTCAATAGCAATAAACTTACAAAGAATGATAAAATCAATAATGGAAAATAAATTTCGTGTGCACGAATTATACTTCATATCACACATTCAGATTTGGCAAGCTCGTCATCAATTTTTGAACTTGCCTTTCATGATCCAAACGTCTAACTGTACTTTAGTAACAAATAGTCCATTTGATAGTGCATTCCCTACCTACATTAACATTTATTTATAAATATTTATTAAGAGAGTGTTTGGTGGGGATTAAAATTAGATTTTTAGTGGATTGTAATAGAAGTTTTTAAAATGTGTGGTTGAAAAGATGGGGGACCCATGAAAGATATGATTAATATTTATTATTTGACTTTAACTTAGATTAAAATCAAATTTTAATCTGATCCACAAACAGGCCCTAAGTTACGTTCGTTTATTTTCTAAGAAAAAATTGCATATGTTTCGGTGAAAAAAAAAAAAGTTACAATCAGAAAGTGTTTGTTTGCATATTTAATTTCGTACTTTTGAATGAGTCGTTGGAATAATATAAAAGCACTCAGGCCTCTATTACATAACTTGACAAGCTAGACTGAGAAGCCATTTGACATGATTTTAATTTTTGTTTTTATTTCTTATAGAAGAGTTTTCGGGAAAAAAATTAATTTAATTTCTGCGTGAAATCTAAATTTTAAAAGTATTTACTATTTTCAGAAGTGTTTTTAGAGGAAACCCTATTAGATTAACTTTCTTAAAAAACTCTTTTAATTAAAAGAAATACTATTATAAAATTAATCAAATGAATTCAAAAGCTGCTTTTAAGTCTCAAGAACTCCTTTTAACTTTTTAAAAGTCATGCCAAACAAATCCTTATTTAATACCTTTTGTTGTGCCTCCTTGGTTGTTGCTTTCTATTTATATTATGCACAAAAAAATAAAAACTCGTTTTACTGTCATTAATTTTTCAATTTATATTTATATTGTTTCGATTATTGGCGTTTCATTTTGTAACAAGTTCACTCACGTGTCCATATTAAAAGCATTTTTACCATATTGTCGCCTTAGTTCATCAGTTAATCAAACTAATAGAGCGACCTAATTGGAACAAATGTTTGAGTTTAATGACTCATTTGTAATTAATATTTAAGCTTAGTGACTCAATTGAAACTAGATTTTATTTTTCAAATCGAGTTAATATTTAAAAATTTGAAGTGGTCACGTGTTGATTTCAATCTTTCGTACTAATTGTGCAATTATTGTGAAATATCGAAACCAACTTCTCAACTGAGGAATGTGTTAAAAATCAATGGTACGATTCTCTCTGATTGCAAGCACATGAATAAGTCATTTCATTTTATGATTATGCTCTACCAGCACCCACTTTAGGCAAGTCATGCCCATAAATCTTTGAAGATAATGTCTCACTTTTGCATTCCATCACATATTGGCCTGATTAGATGCTTGAAACTAAGGATAATTTAACTTAAGTCTAGTACACTTCAATTCCGCAATTTGATACGTAACGTACATCGTGGGACCAGACACGAACCAATAATCATCAAGTTCAAAAAAATATTGAAGTCATTAACATCATCTTGATTTAGTTTACATGATACTTGAAGCAGTGTAATTGTTGTAATTTGTAGTCATTTTCTCTCGAGTTCACGTGAACGATTAATACTTATGTCAAAAAAGACCAAACAATGTAATTTTTGAATAATTACAGTCTACAATCTTTTTGGAAAATTACGATATTTATATATTGCTATTGTAACCTATAACATCATGTGGTATAGTCGGGTTCATGTTCTGCGCTAGCATTTGATAATCCCAACATCTAACTTTATTTTAGTAACAAATAGTTTCATTGGATAGTGCAATCCCTACATATATTAGTATTTTATTTATAAATATTTACTATTTACGTGTAAGTTCGATTATTTTTTTCTAATAAAAAATGTAATTGTTTGGGTGAAAAATTGTTTCAACAATTTTGAAGTGTTTACTTGCATTTTTAATATCGTACTTTTTTCTGCGTGTATTATTTGCACAAAATAAAAACTCGTTGCAGCGTCATTAATTTTTCAATTTATTTTCAATTTATTTTTAGGGAGTTTTCATTTTTAATTCAAGAGCAAAAAAATAATGGAGGCAAGAAAAACTCTTAGTGAAAATTCAATTTTCATCAAATATTATATTGTTTCCATATTTTTAATGAATGAAGATTTAATTTATTTCAATATTTCGTACTGTTTGTACAACTATAATAAAGTATTGGAAACCATCTTATTAGTTGAGGGATGTGTTAAAAATCATTGTTGCAATTTTCTCTAATTGTAAGAACGTGAAGTCATTTCATTTTGTGATTATGCTTTACCAGCACCCACTTTAGGCAAGTCCTGCCCATAAATCTTTGAAGATAATGTATCACTTTTGCATTCCATCACATATTTGCTTGATTAGATGCTTCAAACAAGGATAATTTAACTTAGTTTAGCACACTTCAATCCGCATTTCGATACGTAACGTACATCGTGGGACCTATCACGAACAATAATCATTAAATTCAAAAAATCATTGAAGTCATTAGCACTGGACACTTATGACAGTTTGGTAGTCGTATTTGTTATTCTTTTTTTCTCGAGTTCACATGAATGATTAGTACTTATGTCGAAAAGTATCAATAATCATTTAAATCAAAAAATTATTGAGTCCCTAGCACCGTCTCGATTCATTTTACATTACACTTATAGTTGTTTAATTGTCTTTATTTGTTATCATTTTTTTCTTGAGTTCACGTGAGTGATTAATACTTATATTTAAAAGTATCTAACGATATAAAAGATAATTTTGATATTTTTTCTTCTTTAATACTTTTAACTTAATAGATAATGAATCATCGTACGCACCATGAAATCGTTTTGGCCTTTGAGGGTGTAAAAAAGTGTGATACATCAGTAATGGGCTTGGTTGGGAGTAGCTAGCTCAATAGCAATATGTTTATATTTATTGTTGTATTCATATGCATGAATGTACCAATTTGTTGAAATTATGCATCCACAATTTCTAGTAGAAGCAAGAATGAAATCAAGTTGCATGCCTTTCGACTCAGTTCAAGATTCAAAGAATTCTTGAACAATGAACAATCATTTCAGATTTTCAGGATCAAGAAGTACTGAATTTTCTTCTAGATAGACACTGAAAGAAGAAGGAAGATTGAAATGCAAATAGGTATCCATCATTGAATTCACTTGACCCGATGGTACTCAATATGCATTTGGCTGCCCCAATGCCCTCAAATAAATATAATACTACATCAAAATAAAAATAAAAACGTTTGTAATCTTGAGAAAGTCGCGAACTCTAAGTTCAAGTAAGGGCAACTTTAAACAAAAACATACATGATATATTGTCAAGAAAACAGCTGTTGCACAGTAAAGACTATCATCAAGAAACAACAATTTTGGGAAAAAAATAAATCATAAAGATCTACAAGTAGTGGCAGACCCAAGATTTTGAGTCAGCACAGGCGGCCGTGGATCGTCGACCGTTGTCAGTAATAAAATATTAAGAGCCCCGTTTGATGCCCATTTTTTTGCAAAAAATGCATTTTGGAATAGTGATTTGATGGAGAATGTGTGGTTAAAAATAAGAAAAAGCTTTGAATTTGCATGTAATATTATTTTATTGAAAAATGTACGATTGAAAGAAGAGAGAAAAATGTATTTCGAAAAAAAAAGTAATCAAACAAGGTCTGAAATTTAAATATAACAAATTTTGTTCAAACTGAACATATATAATTTTGTTGTAAAAATCGGCAATATTCACCAAATGATAATGTGGTCAAATTTTTTATAATTTAAAGGAAGAACACGGTTCGAATTTTTACAATCGTATTAAAACCGCTAAAATGCAACATATATTATTCTGGTAAATTTAGTATCAAATTCAACGAGTGCCACAACGGTCAAGTTTTCAATATCCTAAAGAGAGGTCACCCTTATCCCATTTAATTTTGATAAAAATTGTAGAATTAAAAATATTTCACAATAAAATTGGTGGGAAAAGAATTCGAATTGAAACTTCCCATATGAATATACAAGCTCTAACCAGCTGAGCCGCAAGAAATATTTGAAAATAAAACAAATTACCATTTATATAATCTAAAAAGCTTATTCATTGTCAACAAAAAAAAAAAGGTTCCCAGTAGATCCAGCATGCACGGCCGCCAGGCTCGCCATATTTCGGATCCGCCGGTGTCTACAAGAAGAGAATGACAATGTGGTTGGAGAAATCTTAGAAGTGAATGAAATCATATATCGAGGTTGTGTTGAAACTAAATCATTCACAACAATCGAAACATATATGAAATCAACATATATCCCAATAGATTTAAAGGATGGTGCTGTGCCTAATTTATCCTTATTTTTTAGTAGAAGTGGCTGATCAACATTAAAACTACGCAACAATCTTTTGTAATTTTTTTTTATTCTAACATGACTAACTTCTACCTATTCCCCATTCAGGGATGGTAACAACCTTCTATAAATTTTCAATTGTAACACTATTATATTTGTTCTACCAATTTAGAAGATAAATAATTTTGTAAAAGATAAGTGAAGTATAAATTTACATCTTCCCATATTTTATTGATATTTTCCCCCATTGAGATACAAATATAAGAATAAGATCTTTCTGGTAATCTCCAGTACATTTTTATTCTTGTATGTAACATTATTTAAATTGAGCTATGTAATTTATATTTGGTTAAATACCTCGTTGGTTCTTAAACTTGTTGGCATACTCGCAAATTATCTCTAAGTTAAAATATCAATATTTCCCATTTAAATGACTAAAATGGATTTTGGTGAGTCCAAAATGATGATGCTGATTTCACTCACAAAATGCTTATGAGGCATAATCGTGTATCTTCTACCGATGGTGTATTCTATGAATGAAGTTATTTTTGGTTGATTAATTATATCTATTTTGTGTAATTTAGCTATGTCCATTCTTGTTGACCATAGGTTGGTTGAACCATATCGAGCCTAGGCTAAGTTCAGAGTAGCCACCCTTACAAGGCATAAAATAGATGGAGAGAGAGCAAGTTGTCCTTAAGCAACCATATTGTACTTTCCCGAAAATCAATTTACTATCAAGAAATGTGAAAACTTTACAGATAAAAATAATACATTTTTTGAATTTGATAAGTGGTTCGAAATTTGGTGATCTAACTGAATGGATTGAGTGTGTGACTTCAATTCCTTATTTAAAACTTAAGAATAATGCTATTTAAAAGAAACACAAGTTACAAGAACACGACTCACTTTTAAAAACTCTAAATCCACAGTATTAATGTACCTGCTTCGCCAAGTTTTTAAACAATATTAATAATTCTTTAAATAATACACACTCCGTTCCATTTATATAGATTTGTTTTGTTTTTCACATGGATTAAGAAAAATTATTTAATATTATTGGAAAATTAATTTTACCAAAAACTTTCCTAGTGCACCCTTATTTATTATCAATAACTGGTAGTAAATTATTATTGGAAGTAGTAAAGAAATAATGATATATTAGTAAACAAACAAAACAAAACTATATAATTGGAACAAGAAAATAAGGAAAGTAAGCTTATATATGTTGTTACATAAAATTAAAAGTTTTAAATTTCAAATAATAGATTTTTAATTTTTAGTTTAGTTTTTAATTTTCAGATTTAACTTCTGTTTGACACACATTAAGCCCATATTTGAGCCCCATTCTTTTTTTTTTTCATTCATTTTTCTACAGTATTCATTTTCAACCATATATTTTTTAAATAAAATAATATTACACACAAATCTAAAAAATTTCATCACTTTTCCACCACACATTCTCCCATCAATCACTATTCAAAAATTAATTCTTTCTAAAAAATGGGGGCCAAACACCTACTAAAATTTTCATTCTCATTCTTCTACTCATTTTCAATCAAACATTCTTCAATAAAATAATATTTTTCATCACATCAATAACTTTTCCTTCTTTTTCAACCACACATTCTCTATCAATCTATACATTTTTTCAAAATAATGTGACTCAAACATACCCTTAATACTAAAATAAGAAATTTAATTTTAAAATGTAAGTTATATTTGAGTGATTTAATGTGGAGGGTTAAAACTTTATCTATAAAAGGCATTGATTTTCTTAGCATGAAATATAGAACTTAAGAAGAAAATTAAAATATAACCAAAATACTTCCTTTGTTTTCATATTATATTTTTTTATACTTTCGACAACTCGATAAAGACTCGTTCTTCATCTCCCTATGGTCGTACTCACATAAGGAGAACCGACTGTGAGCCACATATGTTTTATCTTGGAGTCGTATAGTGTCGAAAGATTTCACACGACTTTAAGACGCGTCCTTGATGTAACTCTCAAATACTTGCATTTCTAACTCTATCTATTTATATTTTATGTTCATATTATTGTATAATTCTTATATTTAACATTTTTCCATTTCTAATCAATGTGGGATTGTAAATCAATATATTTTCCAACATATTCGTCCGTCGATGAGCCTTTTCCTGCACTCGGCTCCATCTGATAATCTCCAACTCCTTTTCCTGAAAATTGAAAATGGCAAGTGTTATATGAGAATGTGATTTTTTAGCTAATATAATAATAATTAGTAGTGAAAGATTAAAAAAAAAAAAAAGATTGCCGCCAAAATGTTGATAATCTTAGGGAAAATTTGTATTATTCGTCCCAATATATGAAAATTGTATCAATTTAGTCCCTGGCCTCCTTTTTTTTTGGTTTAAATGGGAAACTCATTCCTAATCTTTCAATTTCAAGCATCGTTTATCTTTAACGGGCATAAAATGACCATTTTGCCATTAAAAGGTTAGACTTTACTTCACATTTAACGAAATCCATATTGATGATACGTAGGATCGGCTATTCACATGTATCTACTAGTTTTTACAAATATTGCCTTATTTGTTTCTTCTAAAATCATTTTTTTAGTAAATTTTGATAAAAGTAGATAAACGTATAGTTGAAAAGTTGATAAAAATTATGAATCGCATAAAATGTATAATTAAATTAATTGTTGATTTTAACTTAAATTTTTACCAATTTTTTAAACTAAGAGGGTGTTTGAATTATATTATTTTGAAAGAATGTATTTAGGAATAGTAGATTGATGGAAAATGTGTGGTTGAAAAAGAAGAAAAAGTTATTAATGTAATGGAAACTATTATTTTATTGAAAATTGTGTGGTTGAAAATGAGTAGAAGAATGATAATAAAAAAAATAATATAGGTCAAACAGAGGCTAAATTACTTATTTTGACATTAATATAAGAGCTACTTTCAAAAATGTAAATTTTGATACCTAAAAATAAAGTATTGAGTCTTCCGTTCCAAACTGAAAAGTTTAACAGATCAACCTTGTCAAGAGACTAAGAGCCCATTTGATAGGATGTCTATTTTTGCTTATACTTCTTGTAGAATAATTTAGGAGAAAGTTATATTAGGCCTATGTTTGGTAAATATTAAAATTAAAATTTTAATTCAAGTCAACGTCAACAATAAATTTTAACCATATATTTTATGGTCCTACAACTTTTCAACCATTTATTTCATCATTTTTTTTAAAATCAAAATTCACTGAAAATCTAATTTTAATTCTAACCAAACGAGAGTTAGATAAGTTTTCTCTAAAATATCTTTTAACAATACAAAACATTTTTAGAAAATTATTTGAATATGCTAAAAAAGCAGCTTCTTAGTTTGAAAAACATCTTTTAACATTTCAAAAATCTTGCCAACAGATAATTTGAACCCTTAATACGTTGCTAATTTACCTACTTAAATAATGTGAAATTTTTTCTTTATAAATGCCCTTTGGCTTATTTGAAAACTCCAAATTTAGAATCTAACTACTCGTTTAAACTTGTACAAAATGAATTATTCGTTTTAAGATTTTCGTTGTGTTTCGTGGGTTCTAAATTAAGTGCTAAAATTTAATTTTAAAATATCAATCTAATATGTGGAATCTCATTTTCATATTTAATTAATGTGAGTTTTTTATTATTATTATTATTATGAGCACTGAGAAAACCGCGTGCAAGTCAGCAAGTGTAATAAAGGGAGATATGGGCTGTCAATAGCTAGAATCCCACTATTCTCAACTCAACCACTCTTATTGGCCGTCTGTGTCCAGCTCTTACACTTTTTCACCGACTTGATTTTTTGGAACCCTCCCCGCACTTTCTCCAGTCCCCACAAACCCCCTATAAATACCCATGAATGTATCCTATTCCAACATCAAACACCAAATCTTCTTAGCTTTATTCATTGTACTTTGCCAACACAATTCAACACCTCAGTAATGGCTTCTCTGAATTCATTTTCTTTAGTTTTAGTTATAAGTAGCTGTTTTGTAATAGCACTCGGAGGTAATTTCTATCAAGATTTTGATCTCACATGGGGGGATGGAAGAGCTAAGATACTCAACAATGGAGAACTTCTTACTCTCTCACTTGACAAAACTTCTGGCTCTGGCTTTCAATCCAAGAATGAGTATCTATTTGGCAAGATTGATATGCAACTCAAACTCGTACCTGGAAATTCTGCTGGCACCGTCACTGCCTATTATGTAAGCACAGTAGACTGGACGATATTTTAACTTCTTTTCTTCCTTGATACTATAGGTGGTAAGTTTTAACTAAAATTGTGTTATGTATTGTGCAGTTGTCATCTCAAGGACCAACCCATGACGAGATAGACTATGAGTTCTTGGGAAACCTTAGTGGGGATCCTTATATTCTTCACACCAATGTGTTCGGCCAAGGAAAGGGCAATAGGGAGCAGCAATTCTATCTCTGGTTCGACCCGACTGCAGATTTTCACACCTATTCCATCCTTTGGAATCCCCAACGTATCATGTAAGTAGTTTCACATTATGGTCACCTAATCACCAATATGCTTGAACTTTTTTCTGACTTATTTTGTGCTCTCATTTCAGCTTTTCTGTGGATGGCACACCAATCAGAGAATTCAAGAATGCAGAGTCCGTGGGTGTTGCATACCCAAAGAACCAACCCATGAGAATTTACTCTAGCTTGTGGAATGCTGACGACTGGGCAACAAGAGGCGGGCTTGTGAAAACTGACTGGAATCAGGCTCCTTTTACTGCATCCTACAGAAATTTCAATGCAAATGCCTGTGTTTCGTCCTCATCGGGTTCATCTTCTTGCACTCCATCTTCAACTTCAAGCAGCAGCAATTCATGGCTAAATGAAGAATTGGATTCCACAAGCCAAGAGAGGCTAAAATGGGTGCAGAAAAATTACATGATATATAATTATTGCTCTGATTCAAAACGATTCGCACAAGGATTCCCTCCAAAAGCCAAGAGATGCTAAAATTTGTGCAGAAAATTTACTAGATAAATAATTATTGCTCTGATTCAAAACGATTCGCTAAAGGATTCCCTCCAGAGTGTAGCATTAACACCACAGCATAAAAAAGAATTAGTTTCTGAAGTTTCATTAATTTAGGCACATGAATATTATATTTATTAATTTCTTTTGGAGTCTGTATAATAGTTTATTAGTAATTCTTTTGTTATTTTACTTCTCATCATTTTGTACTAAAAAATCAATTAAGAAATAAAAGTTATTATACATTTGAATTTATTATTTCATGTTCCTTTGCTTTCTTTTGGACATTTAACTATGTTAAAAATCGAATACATTTGTACAAGAATCTTTGTGGGAAATATGAATAGTGGAGTGATTCGACCTGCAAGACATCAAAATGGTTGGAGAAGTGGTTTGAATTCCAAATTTAAACCTACAACTCCTTACAACTTCCCTTAACTTTCATACAATCTCCAAGTCCTATCTTGGAAGAGAGAGAAATATAGCAAGAAAAAAGGTGGAAATTCGTACAGTGGATTACCCCACCAAAATTGAAAAGCATCTAGAATCACAAATTTGGTATGAAAAATCACAAAATTTGAAATTTTTGTAATAATCTACTTCTATTGTGATTGATATTGGTACCACAGGAGTGCTGAAAAATGCAGATTTCGGAGTTTGAAAAAGCAAGATATTCAACCACAAAAAAATGTTGCAATTCTCCTTTTTTCAAGTAAGAACCTTGTATCGAATTTATGTTAAAAGAATGCTATAAATTATTTCAATGATATTAGAGTTTTAAGGCTGAACACCATTTCATGTTTAATATACCATTTACATGATTTAAATTTTGAAACATTACATATTTAAAATTAACGAAATTTTGGAAATATATATATGATATACTATGGAGTTCACTTGCAAAATTTCCTCACTTTTTGTCATTACATTTGAGAGAAAATTGAAGCCATGGTTGATTTTGTAGAAACTTTGAATATTTACTGCTTTTTGTTCGTTGATTATCATGCATGATTATCAATAACATCACAGACATTATACCGATGGTAATCAATTATGGATATGCGTCGATGCTAATATTAAAGAGTACCTTGTGAAAGTCTTTTGAATTATCGTTCTAAAAAAGTTGAGAGATGTGGAAATGGATGGTACTCTAAATTGTTCATGTAGGGAATGTGATAGAAGATTTTTTAAAGGTTGTATACACAACTTTCTACAATCTTTTATGTAAATTTCTGTGGAAAATATATAGAGAATTAATATAAATTGAGATTTATTTATAGAATGCCAAAGGGGCCTCACTTATAATCCGAGTTGAGTGAGCTTGTGGACTTGTAATATATTTCGTTAATAATTATTGAAGAAAGTCATCATTTAGATACATTTGTGGTAGTACCATCGATAACCCCGTTCGAGACGTTTACTCCATTCAAATCACTAACATAATAATTTCCATTATAATCATTGATGCTAACATTGTTAATGATAACACAAGATTCGACCTACTGCACCAAAGTTACTTGAGCAGCCTCTGAGTGATTTCCATGAAGGCATAAGGCACATCTCATACCCAGATACTCCTAAAATTTTCAGAAATCCCTTATAACAGAGAAGTTACTAAAATTTAGCATATGTTTGGTTCAACTAAAAAATAATTAAAATATAAGCCAATGTTTACATTTGATTTTAATCGAACATTTCATAGGATTCACACTTTTCTCAGTGCATATTTCATCATCTGTTATCAAAATCTGATTTTTATCTAAATCAAATAGGGGTTCGATCAAATTTTTCAGAAATCCCTTGTAACAAAAGCAAATGTGAACTCATTGTCTTCAATCACCTTCAATTTAATCAAATCTTTCTCAAATACGTAAGATTGAACGAATGCTTTTTAAGGAAAAAAACTAAAGAATTATTATAAATGGATTTGAAATAGAGTAAGCAAGACAGCATAGTGCTTAGTTTGTAACTAGACAACAATATGGATCATCTCTTTTCTGAGTCCAATAATGGTTTCTAGAGGAAATCTTGATAACGGTTATTATTATATGTATTTATTTAAAATTTAAAAAATAAAAGAGTTTTAGCACTAATAAAGAACCAATTACAAGTGATGATGTCTATTTTCAAAATTTTGAAATCCCGATTGAAAATTTAATGTTTTATTTGATTTGTTTTACTCTAAAGCGTTTATTTGTAAGTAGCAAATTCAAGGGTTGATGGTAATTGATTGAGCCCAAAGACGAACAATTTATAGAAATGATTTTGCCACAATGAAATTTGTCTTTTGCAAACAAAGTTATTCAGTGTGTGGTTACTTAGTAAAGCTAAATATATTCACAAAATAATTTTTAATAATTGTATATCATTTATATTGCATGAAAATGTCCATAATCATGATCATTATCCATTAAAGTCTCGACTTTTTTAATTTTTTGTCCAAAAATTTCATTAAGATAGAATGAAGACTTATTTGTCATTGTACTTTTAAATAAGCCAAAAAAATATAATTACGGCTATATATTTATCCCTCATTTTAACGTACTTAATAGTATTTTTGCAGGAAAACTATGATTAAAAATAATATTTGCTAGTTAAGGAAATGTTAGAAATTAGGTTGTGATAGAAAGTTGAGGATGTAAATACGACAATGACAAAGGTTAGAATCTTTAATGTAATTAATATTAGAAGTGGGCACCAAGTTGTTTACCCGAATTTCTTGAGAACCTGAACCAAACCAAATGCCATTGGAAATTTCAAAATGGATTGTTGGTTCTGTAGGCAAAAGGTGAATTTAATGGAACCGAAAGCGAGCATATTTGGTTCTTGTCCAACGTGATTCCTTTAAATTATAGATGTATCAATATGTGGTATTGATATTTAAAAGGTGAATCAATTAGTACTCTTTGGTCAAAAAGCTCACACCTTGGACAATATTATTAGAACCGTGTGGTATTGTTAAAATATTGAAGGCGATATTGGTTGTCACTAGATATACAAACGCTGTTCACAACAACTCGTTTTGGCCAATATCTGTATCCTGCTGCTCAAACACTTTTCACCCGACAACTTGAATTTATGGAACCATCACTGTACTTTCCTCAACCCCACAAACTTCATATAAATACCCAAGAAATTATCAAATTCCAACATCAACCTACAATCTTAAACACCAAATCTTCTTAGATTTATTCATTATACTTTACCAACAAAATTCGACACCTCAGTAATGGCTTCTTTGAATTCAGTTTCCTTAGTTTTAGTTATAAGTAGCTGTTTTGTAATGGCACTTGGAGATAATTTCTAACAAGATTTTGATATCACATAGGAAGATGGAAGAACTAAGATACTCGACAATGGAGAACTTCCTACTCTCTCACTCGATAAAACTTCTGGCTCTGGATTCCAATCCAAGAATGAGTATCTATTGTAAAATTAAGCAGAGATTTTATAGAATTATAAAGAATTACTTTGAATGTTTTGGCTCTCACACCAAACCCAATGTGTCATTTCTTTATATAAACATACATTGAAACTAATCACATAATACCAAGGAATCTGTTAGCAAGAATCAATCTATACAAGATTAAGTTTAAACAATTGAATTCAAAAATAACTATCCTCAGAAAATGCAGGAGATAACTGTTACAATATATCTGCAGCACCTAACTTTGCAACTCCAAAATCTGTAGCTCCAATATTCTCTCTAACACCCTCCTACAAACTGATGGGGAGGAGAGTTACCATCATTTTTTTACGCAGAAAATGAAACCGAATAGCTGTCTGTCCTTTAGTGAAAATATCAGCAATCTGATCTTGAGTAGAGACATATTTGACCTGAATATCGTTGTTAACCACCTTCTCTCGAACAAAATGATAGTCAATCTCTATGTGTTTAGTTCTAGCATGAAAAACAGGATTAGATGCTAATGTTATAGCACCAATATTATCACACCATAGCACAGGAGTAGAAGAGAGACAAATGCCAAGTTCCTTGAACAACATACGTAGCCAGTATAGTTCAGCTGCAGCCATTGCCATAGACCTGTATTCAGCTTCAGTAGAACTTCTTGAAACCACATTTTGCTTCTTTGCACTCCAACTGATCAAGTTAGAGCCAAGGAAGATACCATATCCAGTAGTACTGCGTCTGTCATCTGGATTTCCTGCCCAATCGGAGTCACAAAATGCTGTAAGCTTGATTGAAGAAGGGGTATAATAGAGACCATAGTCAATAGAACCTTTTAGGTATCTCAAAACTCTCTTGGTTGCTATCCAATGAGGCTGACGAGGATCATGCATGAATTGGCAGAGTTGGTTTACTGCATAGGAGATATCAGGTCTCGAAATTGTTCAATACTGGAGAGCACCAACTACTCTTCTATATTCGGTGGGATCTTCTAAGGGGTCACCCTCTTTAGCTGAAAGTTTAGTACCTGGTGTAGTTGGACAAGACAAAGGTTTTGATCTTGTCATCTTTGTACTATCAAGAAGATCATTAATATACTTGGTCTGACGTAGGTGCAACCCACTTGAACTGCGTGTAGCTTGTACACCAAGGAAGTAACTTAGCTGTCCAAGATCTTTTACATGAAAATGCTCCTTCAGTTGTGTAAGAAACTGATCAATGGCAATCTTACAAGAACCGGTGACTATAATATCATCTACATACACTAAAACAAAAATTTTGACTGTGGCAGTAGTATATGTAAATAAAGAGTAGTCAACAGTGGACTCAATGAAGCCATATTCCAGTAATTGCTCAGAAAACCTTTTAAACCACGCCTGTGGGGCCTGTTTAAGGCCATGTAGTGATTTATGTAGCCTGCATACAAAATCTGGATGGTTTTCATCTATAAACCCATGAGGTTGTTCCATAAAAACTTCTTCATCTAAAATGCCATGTAGAAAAGCATTGGAAATATCCAATTGTTTTACCTCCCATTGAAGAGAAACTGCAAGTGCTAATACAAATCTGATAGTAGATGGTTTAACCACTGGGGAAAATGTTTCATGGTAGTCAACTCCATCCATTTGATCAAATCTCTTTGCCACTAACCTCGCCTTGTACCTTTCAATCGAGCCATCTGGCTTCCGTTTGATCTTGTAAACCCACTTATTTCGAACTATATGCTTACCTGCTGGTTTAGGACAGAGAGACCAAGTGCCATTTGCCATTAATACATCGAACTCATCTCCCATAGCAGCGCGCCATTCAGGCTTAGATACTGCATTTGTATAGCAGGAAGGTTCTGTTTCATTAATTACATTGGTTAACATATAAAGAGGATGGCGAGAAGAGTAGTAAGCCTTATAATCAGGATATTGTTTGGGTCGAGAATGGCCAGTTTTAGATCTTGTGAGGATTTGTCTAGGTGGGGACAAAGGAGTGGAGATTTGAGGATCAAAGTGATGTAAATGTGAGGATGGTTCAAATATTTGTAAAGCTTCAGTGATCTGATGTGAAGGCTCTTGTGATTGTATAACAGGAGGTTCTAGATTTTGCTGGCCAAAATCATTAAGGTCAACATTCAAAGAAGGTTCTAGATCAGAAGTTTGAATATCTAGGGATTGAGTCAAATTTTCTATAGATAATTGAGGTAGTTCTGTAGGTATTTGAGTTGTATTTCCCGACAAAGTTGTAGGAGAGGTAAAACTGGGAACCACTACATTTGTAGTCACAGGAGTTTGAATAATGATAGGAGTCTTACCTGGAGAATTGATGCTACTTGAAGTGGTTGAGTTAGTGACTGATTCTTTTGCTGGAAAATAGTCTTCATAAAAAATAACATGTCTAGACACATAGACACGACCTGTGAGTCTATCTAAGCATTGATAACCCTTTTGTTGACTGGAATATCCCAAAAATACACATTGTTTACTTCTGAAACATAATTTATGGGACTCAAAAGGTCGCAATAGAAGATAGCAAGAGCAACCAAACGCTCTTAACTCATCATATGATGGAAATTTCTGATAAAGTAAAAAACAAGGTGTGAGGTTGTTCAAAACTTTAGTTGGTAGTCTGTTAATCAAAAATACTGAAGTCAAGAATGCATCTACCCAGTAGCATGATTTTAAATGCGCCTGTGCTAATAAAGTGAGTCCTGTTTCTTGGATATGTCTATGTTTTCGTTCTGCAATCCCATTTTGTTGCGAGGTATATGGACATGTTAAGCGGTGAAAAATTTCATTATCTATTAAATAGTCTTTAAATTGCTTAGAAAGGTATTCACCACCATTATCCGTTTGTAGTTGCTTTATTTTAGTACTAAAAAGATTTTCCACAAGAGACTTATATTTGATAAATAAAGCAAAGACATCATACTTAAACTTCATGGGATACAACCAGGTAAAACGAGAGTAGTCATCAACAAATAAGACATAATATCTACAACCACCTATTGAAGCAACATGGGATACCCAAACATCTGAGTGAATGAGTTGAAGAGGTGAAGTAGACTGTCTGGTAGACTCATTAAATGGTAGTTGCTTTGCCTTTCCAGCTTGACATGGTTGACAAAAACTCAATTTATTTGCTGACTTTTTAACAGAAAGACAATTCAAACTTTCTAAACGACTTAAAACAGATTTAGATGGATGACCTAAGCGAGCATGCCAAGTATCTAAAGTGGTTTTGACTCCTACAGGTGATGTAAGACACTGTAGTTTATTTGTTGAAGAACTCTTGTGGCCAACAACTGGATACAGTCCATTTTCAACCACTCCCTGCAGCAGTAGTCTCCCCGTGTGATTCTCCTTTATACAAAAATCAACACCTGTAAGAATAAAGTAGCAGTTGTTATCTAAGCAAAATTTATTTATAGAAAGTAAATTAGTAGAGGCCTGAGGACAATGAAGAACTTGTTTTAAAACAAAAGATGATTTATCTAGTGAAAGAGAGCTAGAACCAGTGTTCTTAATGATCAAACCTGTTCCATTGCCAACAGTTACAGTATCAGGACCTTCATAGCGTTGTTGAGAAGCAAGATTCGCTGCATTAGAGGTAATGTGCGCATTGGCTCCACTATCTGCATACCAGACTTGATTCTCAAAGACTGAGTTTGCTTCAACTGCCATAGCAGTAAGGTCTGCAGGAGGAATGCGGCCTTGATAAGCCATATTGAATCTGTTATAGCAATCTAAAGCCGTGTGGCCAGCTTTGCCACAGATTTGGCACACAGGTCTAGAATTGTTAGCTGTAACCTGTCTAATGTTATTATTCTGCTGTATATTAGATGAGATCCTTGAGGAACTAGGACCTTGCTGCTGAGGTTTGAAGGCATTAGTTTGTCGTTTGGTTTTTTTCAGATAGTTTGGTACTTCTGTTTTTGCTGCAAAAGCAAAAGTTGAGGGTTCAACAACTTGAGTGTGTTGGTTTTCTAGCAAGGTTTCATAGCTGAGAAGTTCTGCATAAAAATCTTCAAGAGATAGATCTTTCTCTCTTGTAGCAAAGTTGAAAGAAGTGATGAAAGGATAGAATTGTGATTTCAGACCAGCTACAAGGAAAGTAATAAGATCCTGATCTTCTACAGGTTTTCTAGTAGCTGCAAGTTGATCAGCAATGTGTTTAGCATCCTCAAAATAATTAGTACATGTCTTATTACCTTGAGTCAGCAATTGAAGTTTTCGTTTAAGCAACGCAATCTGTGACCGGGATTGTGATGAGAAACGAGTTTGGAGAGCACTCCAAACTTTCTGTGAACTGTCTAAATTGCAAATAGTAGATGCAATCTTCTCAGTTATAGAAGCGAGAAGCCAGCTGAGTACACAATTGTTCTTGCGAAACCAAACTGTATATGCTGGGTTTGGTGAGCTATTTTGAAGTTTCTGTGATGGTGCAGCATCTGAACCATCCACGATTCCAATGAGATCATGATTTCGAAGAAAAGCTACAAACTGGTTCCTCCACACCATATAATTGGATCCAGTTTGTTTGAAACAAGTTGAGAAGGGTTTGGTATGGTGATGTGTGAAAGAGTTGGAGTTTCTTGAGAAGTGAAAGAATGTGTCTCGAGTGCAGCCATCTGTGTCTCAGGTGTAGCCATTTGTGAAAGGTGCGGAAGCTTTGTGTTTATGCAGGATCAGGCGTGTGCCCTTTTCTGCTCTGATACCATGTAAAATTAAGCAGAGATTTTATAGAATTATAAAGAATTACTTTGAATGTTTTGGCTCTCACACCAAACCCAATGTGTCATTTCTTTATATAGACATACATTGAAACTAATACCAGAATACCAAGGAATCTGTTAGCAAGAATCAATCTATATAAGATTAAGTTTAAACAATTGAAATCAAAAATAACTATCCTCAGAAAATGCAGGAGATAACTGTTACAATATATCTGCAGCACCTAACTTTGCAACTCCAAAATCTGTAGCTCCAATA
>CAIGRB010136801.1:8277-23341 GCA_903798255.1 Fraxinus quadrangulata
TTTAGAAGAAAACTCGGTATTAGACGAGAATGAATTAAAAGGAATGATAATTGATCCAAAATGATCAAGTTGGACAAATTCTGAAAGTTTGAGATCAAGAAGTCAAGTTTGAAAGTTGAAAGATCTCAATTGCAATATCTAAGGACTCAATTTAAACAAAATGAGCAAATAGAGACCAAATTGCACAAATAAATATTTAAATTTTAGCAATTTAAGATATCCTGATTGGACTAAAATTATGGCTCCCTATCATCTTGAGACTGTTTTAAACCTAAATTGAGGTCTATAAATATAGTCATGTTTAGTGGAAATTAAAATTCAGATTTTAATATAAGTGAAAGTTAACAATTAATTTTAATCACTTATTTTATGGGTCTCACAATTTTTCACCATACTTTTCATCAACTTCTATCAAAATTTGTTAAAAATTTAATTTTAATTTCCTCCAAACATCTTCTTAACAGAAGTACATTGTTGCTGTCTAAGGAAAAAGAAAAAGAGAAATGATTTGGAGTACAGGGTGGGGTTCACAGAATCCCCACCGATACCTTATAATAGGGAGGGCAAGTGGGATTTTTTTGACAATTTTTTATTATCATGGGTCCCGCATAGGGTCCATCAATGTGAGAGTATGTAAAACTTCTATAAAATTATTTTATGTGCATTTAGCTTTGCTCAAAGAAAAATAAACTAAAGCGTTGAGACTATAAATCTGTAAGCCGTGAAGCCGATTGAAACAAATGCTCATGAGCTTTGACAACTCTCAAATCCATTCATATCGGCGCATTAAGCTGAAGCCGACAAACCTATTACAAATACTGGAAAGTGGAAACGTAGGCAAAATGGGACCCGCATAAAATATTCCTTCATGACTAAGCCTGAATGGGGCCCATTGCAAACGCAAGGCCCATGTACTCTTTGGAAAAGCCTAGCCTACTGGCCCACCACTACTAGTGGGAGCTGACTCAAAAGCCAAATTGGGCCCACATTTGTACACCCATTTTCCTCCATAAATACCACCCTCTCACCACTCGTTTCTTCCCTTTACTCCTTCTACCCTCCCCCACCCCCTATAAGCGGTTTTCCGGCCATGTTGCCCACTTTTCCAGCATCAGAATCCTTCTTTAGAAACCCACTCCCCGACTTTGAAGGTGGTCTCACACCTTGGGATTCCCAAGAACCGCCGTTTATCTTTCCTCCGCCGCAGGATGAACCTGCGGTCATTTTAGAACCACCCCAAGAACCGGTTATTTCCAAACCCGGTTCGGATAACTCAAAACCCCGTAATTCCGGTTCTGTTAGCTCCAAAAACTTAAGCTCCGGTTCTGGTAAAACTAAACGTTCAGGTGACATAATTGATGAGCGAAAGCGGAGGCGAATGATATCGAACCGGGAGTCAGCAAGGCGGTCTCGCATGCGAAAACAGAAAGATTTGGAGAACTTGAGGAATAAAGTTAACAGCATTAGGATTGGAAACCAGGAACTTATGAACCGGCTGAGATTGATATTGTATAACGACCAAATTGTAAGGAGAGAAAATGAACGCCTCCGGTCAGACTCCGTCGTGCTCCGGCAGAGATTGTGGGACATACGTCAAGTACTGCTAGTCCGGCAGCTTCAGCAGCAGTTAAATTCATCTTCATGGCCATGCAATAACGTTACGTCCATTAATGGAGAACATATAACACATCAATCAATAATTTCATAAAATAATTAAACATTAGCACGGTTTTAGTTTTTCTTTTTTCTTTTTTCGACAGTACGTTTTTACATGCTATCGGAAATAGCAGTTATTTATCGAGTACTCTAAAACCGGACAAAATCTATGATCTCTATGTATCATTTTGTAGTAAATTAAATTTATTAGAGGAATAATTTAGGAAGATATGGAAACAACGGAATATCGGGGTTAATTATTATGTAGATGATCTTTCAAAGTTCGGTTTGACAAATATAATATTGTAGCTACTAGCTAGTGTTTAATAATTTCTCTTTTTTTTTTTTGGAATAATTGCAGTAGCGATATCAAATATTTCATTAAGTAATAGACTTTGTCCAAAACTTAAATTTGTGTGACTCACGGTACCAAATCTTTCAAAATGTCGCAATTAAAATCTAAATGAATGGTTTCTGTTAATTGATCAAATAATTAACCTCGACAATAATTTTCACTAATTTTAAAAGGTTAAAATGAAACACTTGGAGTCAAAATGGATCATTTCTGTTAGTTGACTATAATAGTAAGCTTTGACCAATTTTTAAAAGGATAAAATAGTAACTTTACATTTTTTTATAATAAAATAACTAAAATCAAATAATTAAAATTAAAAATTCATTTTCATCTGCAAATCCTAAATCTGGGAAATCAAAACCCATGAAGATTAAGGTTTAGGGTTCTTGGAAATGGGTTTCAACGAAACAAGAGTGTGTGGTAGTTCTTCTTCATCGGGGGGTTGGTGGTGAAGGAATCAATAGAGGGTGCTATCGGGACATGATCTGGAGATTTGAGAACCCTTCTCGCAATCAAAAATCAAAAAATACATGTGAATTTTTCTTTTCCCAGATGCTAATTCCAGTCAAAAATCACCAGAACTCGGAAATTAAAGCAATATCCAGAAACTGATCTTAACCAAAATCACCAAAAATTGAAATTAAAAAAATCAATTCACAATTAAACAACAACACAATACTAACAAGTCGTACTGAGAATCAAAACAACCAGAAAAATATATAAGAGATCTCTGTGTACTAATAAATTTTCTTCCGTTGAAAAGCTACCCAGTTATTTAAAATCGATGATGCAAAAACACAAAGAATAAAGCAAATATTGCTAATCTAGTATTAAATGGGTTGGTATAATTAGGATTTCTTGAAAGAAAAGAAAAAGATGTGAAAGATTATTTCCTGGTGGCATTTAATGTTGGCCGATGTGATTTGAAATCTTTGCAAAATCATCATATCTTTCATAATATAATTTGGGAAATAAGAGAGAAAAAATTCAAAGGTCAAGGGCATACTGCGTAATTGAATATAGAGATGGGAGCGAAGATTGCAAGATATTTCCCTGGGATTTGCAGATTTTCGGTGAATGTGAAAATGGATTTTTATTTTTAATTATTTGATTTAAGATATTTTATTATAAAAAAATGTACCTGCATATTATATTAATTTTACCTGCAATGGAAAATTTGTTTATAATTTGTTTTGGTACATTTGTTTTCCTGCATATTATATTAATTTTATATGATTAGCAATTTTTCAACCACACATTTCACTAATTTTTATCAAATTTACTTAAAAAATTAATTTTAATCTAGACTAAATCAATGATGTAAATCAGAGAGAAATGTAAAGATCGGATAGTTAAGACTTAGACTACAATTAATTGATTACTATACGTCTCTCTCTGTGTGTGTGTGTGTTTATATATTTATTTGTCCCATAAAAGTTTACGTGAATCTCTTTAACTAATATTTTAAAAGATTATAAATTCTAATGAATTTCAGGAATTTAAATAGATTTTCACAAAATCCATAAGAGTCATTAAAAATGATGAATTTTGAAATAAAAATAAAAATTGTTGTATGTATTTTAAACTTGAAATTCCTCAATGAGTTATTGAACGCACCTACATTTTAATAAATTTCATTAAAATCCATTCAAATTTCAGTCAATTGAAAATACCTGAATTTAAAAGGATTTAAAATTCATCAAATCTCGGTTGATGACACCGCTTTAGACTATAATCTTTAACCCTTCTATCACGGAATTTCAAAATTCGATATACTATCAAAATTCAAAGAAAACTTAAACGAATATAATAAATCTACCTAAATTTCAAATAGGTGGTTAGATTTCAAGATTGCAATATTTCAAACAAGTGACATCTTTTGGTAACACGGTAAGATAAAATTTTACATCATTTAAAAAGGAAAATATTGATCAAATATTAGAATTTGAACTACTCTCTTTAAAAACTTTGAGCTTTTAAACAAACCCAAAACTCAATAACTACTATGCACAATGTAAGAGATTTATAGAGCATTTAGTCTAAAGGAATAAACTACTTGCAGTTTTGTACACACAAATTGTACATCTTGATTGACACATTCCTATGTATCAAAAATTTGGTAGTTGATTGAAAAGGGTATTGTCAACATTAATGTACCAAAATTTGCCAACTAACATAAAATACTCCAAGTTTATAGTACATTAATCAAGTTATATTGTAAAATTACTTTACTAAATATATATTTTGGGTGAGAATCAAAATCAAAATTCCTTTTTGGTGAGAATCAAAATCAAATTTTTTTGTAGGTTTTGATAAAAGTAGAAGAATTGTGTATTTCAAAAGTTGTGGCTCTCATGTAATATGTGATTAAAATTAATTATTGATTTTAACTTAAATTAAAATTTTAATTTTAATCTTCACCAAACAGATATATTGCGGACGATAAGTTATAAACTTTTACAAAAAGAAAATAGTATAAATCAGTGATGGTGGGTGAATGTGATGCTTTATGTGGACAAGCAAGTCCACACAAAACACCACTTTTCTTTACTAAACTTGATTGGTTTTGTATAAAGTACAAATAAAATGGGAGTTTTACTCTTATAATGATGAAGACACAAATGACTTTAATTATACTTAAAAAGAAAAATTAAGAGTTGCAATCAAAGACGTAATCGAATACGTAATCCAATCCAATCAATCCCATATAATAAGAGGATGCTCACACGTCAATCCCATTTTTTTAATTTTTAAATCAAACGTTTGAAATAAATAATTAGTGTTAAGTAACACTTACTTTTTAATGACTACTTTAATGAAGCAACTTGTTGAGGGTATTCATTTGAAGTGAAATGGACATTCCTCCACATATTAATTAAAAATAAATTGATTTATTTAGCTTTTGTTTAGTTGACTTTTAGGATAATTATATTCACACTCAATCGTGTTATAAGTATATTTTTTTTTTTTTAAAAAAAACATTTTGACAGATAACATTTTGCGTGACACCATTAAAATCTCATAAGCAAATTAATTAAAATCAATTCTCGACACTCTTGTAATTTGATGAGTCTTGATTTGCATCTTGTGGTTATTATCATCTAACACTTGAGGTATTATCATTAATGGTAATTAATTATCTACTTCAAACGCATGCACCTTCTAATTATTTTTCTAATCATGCTACAGCAACATAATAGTTGATATAATTCATGGCATCCCTTCATTAAACCGTTATAAATACAGTCAACATCATCATCAAATCATCTGTTGCCATTATATCACTGTATTTGTTATAATTTTTCTGTTAAAATAGCAAAATCCTTATTTTTCTAGGCCAATTTTTTTTTTTTAAGTCACCATGCAACATGACGGGGATATTTGGATCTCGATCCATACAATAATGCATCACAACTATATATTTTAATTATTTCATTATTTTCACTTTCTTCATCAAATATGCTGTACTATTCTTATTTGGGGGTAAATTTGTTTACGGGTATTAATTCTACCATCATACCAAATATATGGACGTCTCTACGTGTTAGATATTCATATGCTTCATGATTAGAACTTATCACCAAGTACCAATCAAAGCATGGTTAGGGCCCAAAGTGTTGTGAAATTATTGTCTCATCTTTTTTGCATTTGTAAATCATAGACACAACCATTAGACTTTTCATAATACAAAATGTCAAAAATCATAAAAAGAAAGTGTTAAATATTCGAATCTCAATTTAATGAGAGTCACGTTTGGACACAATCTAGCAAGAGTATTTAGTTAGGTGAGATATTGATGGATTGGCAAGTGGGATCATAAAGTTTGAAAGGCACTTCAAATCATCACAATCTCGGCATCTTTAATAGATTCGAGTACTAATAGTAAAGAAGTATACAATAAAGAGTTATACGAAGCGAACCCGTTTTCAATACCATTTGGATCCCTATATAGGAGTGCTGTTCAAAAATCCGAAGTACTAAAATAGATAATAGAGCAACAACTTTGATACAATTTTTTGTACTTCAAAGGGGTGCCTTGATTCCCCAAAACAAAACAAAAGACCAACTAGAATCATTCATATAAGAATGCATGTCTTTGATCGGCATACAAAGAAAATTCCCTATGTAAACCTACCAGTTTCCTTTTTCTACTTTGGTTCCTCGACTGATGACAGGAAAAGAATGGGGAGTGTTCTTAGGGGTGATAAACTAGACACTAGATTGTCCAAAAAAATTGGAAGCAATATTAACGTCTAATTCCTCCGGTAGAAAGAATCAGCTAGCTCGACCGACGTCAAAATAACATATCCCTTCTTCGTATCATCAGGCATAATCAAGGTATTTAGGGTTGTTTGGCCAGTCTTTTGTGAATGTTTTAAATTAGTCGATTATTTAGACTTAACGTGTGGAAGTACACAATTAAAAGCAACAAGTCACTTTTTAATTGTTTCTAGATAATTAATCATTCACGCCAATTTATCCTATGTTGAATTATCATAATTTGTAATTTGAAAGCAATTAAAAAAAACACCAAATTGATCACTGAGAAACCACAACTGGGTAAAAATTCGAGCACTTTGCAGTCAGTAATCCACTATAAATCGAAACAAATTTACAATACAATTCAGACCCGTCTACCTCGTAGAACTTCCAACTTCAATTACTGTCATCTTCCTTGATTCTATCGGAGAAGTGCTCATTCAAAACAAATCTCAACCCCTGATTTATACATTAACCCTCTCGGGTTGCGTGCTTATAAATTCAAATTCTAACTTCTTCAAGTCCGTATCTTAATCTTCTTCTTGAATTTCTTTGACTTATTTTTAGATTCTGTCAACTCTATACTAATTTTATCATAACTTGGACTTTTCTAATCCTAATTTGACTTTGATTACAAAATAATTAAATTCCAATACAATTCAACTAGGACATGATTTTGACAAAGGAAATTGTCAATTACAAATTTAGAAAATGTTAATTGTATAATTTGGACTTAACATTTTGAAAAGCCAAAAGTTGTTTCTGAAATTAAGAAACTGTTTTTGAACATATTTATATAATTTTTCAAAATCTTATTAGAAGAGTTTTTAGAGAAAATTGTCTTAATGCAACTTTCTCATGAAGTTCTTCTTCAAGAAGCATAAGCCTTATCAAACGGCATTGCTTTCTTTACTCGAATCTTAAACATCTTCTTGACAGCATCTTTTATGTTCTTGTTGGCACATTTGTCGACCACAAAAACCAAAGTGTTGTGGTCCAAAATTGCCTTTATTGTAGACTCAGTGACGAGGATTTTTCATAACTTGTAGATTGTCAAGCCCGTTCCTCTCAGAAATATCACTACTGCTAAGCCTTTTGGGATTCTATTCTTTCCTTGAAGCTCTTGGTCGACAAGATGTGATCGAGTTTTGCCTAATTACCTTTTCAATAGTCGACACATCTAAATCCAGTCACACTCACACAACGAAAATCGTATATGCAACCTTCTAAACACGTGAAAAATATGGCAAGACAATCTTATCACTTTTGAAAGGAAGAATCCAACTATTTGTGAAGAGAAAATCTTGCAATATAAAATCAAAACAAACTTTTAGATTATCCATTTACCTTCCTGAGATTCACCCTACAAAAATTTAATAGTTTAGAGATTTATCAAAAATATGTAGATGTGTGCATGAACATCCTTTTTAATGTCAAACAATACTCCTGTTGCCGTTCAAAGTTCAGTGGTTCATCTCCAAATTTGTATTCTAAATCATGTATCAAATCAGTCATGATGTTCATTGCTTCTTTATATGAGAAGGACCATATACGCCAAATAAAAGTGACTTGGATAAATTTTCTTTCTATCGTTTTTGAGCAATCATATTGCAAACTTTTGAATATGATTTTTGTATTGTGTATATCAAAAGTTGAATCGATCATGTTATAAGTACAAAATTTTGACAGACAATACTTGACGTGGCACTATTGGAAGATGGGAAAAAAAGTCAATCAAGGTCGGCCACGTCGGCTTCGATATCAATTCGTTTAAATTTTTCATGTATTTGGAATTTTATTGAAGTTGAATCTTGCTACATATGCACGGCTCTTAACATTTTTTTCTTGGATTGACACATGTCAACATTGCATTGGTCTAAATGTATTTTTCCAACTTCCAATGTAGTCAAGACACCAGGCTCCCTGCAGAGCCTGTGCAAGTGGCTTAACTCATCAATGTTTGGTAGTTCCATATCCAAAAACTTGCAATCTTTTGACTATGATTTTTTTATTTTCTATATGGAAGTTTCGTAGTTCCTTCTCCAAAGTTATATTCCAAGTCATGTTTGATCAATTGATCATATTCATTGTTTCTTTATGTAAGAAAGACCATATAAGCCAAACAAGTCCTTGTCATTGATTTGATCTCACAATTAATCGCATCATCTGCAAAGAAAAGATGGCCAACCTTCAGCTCCAATGCATTGCACCAATAATGTCCCCAGAGTTTAGGTCGTGATATAAGCCCCTATTTAGTTCAGTTAGAAAATTAAATTAAAATCTAAGTCAAAGTCACTTATTAATTTTAATTATATTGTATGGGACCCATAAATTTTCGATCGCACATTCGATCAACTTTTATCAAAATTCACTAAAAAATTTGATTTTTATCTAAATCAAAGTGAAAGAGAGAGGACAACCTTGGCGCAGGCTATGAGAAGGAACCAGGTATATTATATGCGTGCAGAGTGCAGATAAGAAGCTTTAAGGTCATTGAACCATGACATAAAGCATGGCTCTAGCCTTAATAATGGAATTGATAATGTGTTCGTTTCAAATAATTACATGGTTTTTTGATATATATGAAAGCCTACATTTGCAACGACAAAAATTGTCAAAGTAGCGCTACATCTGCTCATTATTTTTCTCCATTTTCAATATTTTTGCAGTAGAGTTTAGATTTGAATGCTGTCTTTATAAAAACATAGTTTTAATGATAATGACAGATGTTTTTCCTCTACAGATTTCCTTCTGTTCTATGGAGGACTATTCAGTCTGTCCATACCAAACATGCCATCATTGCATAAATTTGCTACCAAGTGCAAATATAATTTTTATACTCTTGCAAACAACTAAAACTTCTGATCAAGGTTAAGATGACACAAAATGTTACTTGATAAGGTAAATTATAGAATACAGATGACCGATGACAGTAAACAATGAACCAGCATTGAGTTCAGTGTTCAAGTTTGATTAGGTTTCTGCATTAAGAACACTTGCACAGACAGATGAAAGAAATTAACGAAAACATCTCCATGAATACCTTCAACTAGCCAACCAAAACAAGACAAAAGTCGACCTCTGCATGACTCGCGTCAGAGAAGATCCCCGCTGAGGGCTACTTTACCCGGCTTCAGTCATGAGGTTCAGAACAGTCGAATTATTGCCTACTCCCGCATTAGTGGATGTGCTGGTCAAGACCTCCCCTAATGGACCGCCCATTGAGATTCCCCAAGAAACTGGTAACCAGGTCGATTGCTTTTGATTTGATTCATCAAGAGTAGTATTAATGCCGAAGCTCATCTGAACTGGGTCCAGCTCAGGTGATAGTAGTGAAGGCATGAAGGTAGCCTTTGTTTGTGGAGGAGAATTTGGGGGTGGAGAAAAATCTAAAGGAGCCACTGGGATTGACATTGAAAGCTGGGTCCAATCTGATATCAGTTTTTTAGGCCAGGAGACAGAGGTACGATCAGATTGGTCTGTTGATTCAATGAAGTGGCGTGCAAGATTTTGGTCATTTGATTCTAGATCCAGGAAAGAATTAGAATTTCTAGTATTCGTGTAGGAAAATTTTGTTGAAGGATTGACTGGGGAATCTGAGTTAATTCCAAACTCCAAGTGAGAAAATTCTTCAAATGGAGCGTGCTGCTTTTGAAAGGAAAATGGCACTTCTTTAGGCTTCAGATTGATGGAGGTGGGTGTCAACGTGAGGCTTTGCAATTCTTGAGTTCTGCCGTATACATGTTTGGCCCTAAGCAAAAAAAGAACAAAGAACAATCAGTGTGTTAAGGACCTTAAACAGCATAAAAGTGAACAAGTATGCATAGCCTTTCTACCTCGTATGGATGCTAAAATTCTACATCTAGCGCATGCCTCCTCCCCCACCCACCGACGCCCTAGAGGCCGTGTTTGGCACCTAATACAGGACACTATTACACAGGATAATGTACAAGATTTTAACTTGATTTTATTCCTCAATCCCACCTGAACTGTCCAATCAAGCACAACAAGCATGTCATCACAGCTAGAAGGAAATTGGGATGTAAGATGGATTACTCACTTGTTAACAAGGTAGTTGTTGGAAGCCTTGGCATTGTTGGACTCCAAGGAATTGAGTTGGTTCTGCATGGATCCAAGATTGTTAGATAAACTGCTGCTGGACATCACCGATGTTGATGAGGAAGAAGCAATCGGTGCCATATTTGTAGTAGTGGATCCAGATGCAGCATGGCCTTTCAGGCCTTCCACATGCTTTCTTGAACGGTTGCGGCCTCTATTGATGTGCCTTTCACAGTACTTTTGATCAGGAACAGCATCTCTCGAGCACCGCCATTTCTTTCCATCTGTCCTCCGACACCTCCCAGGTTCAGGATCATTGCTGCCGGAGAAACCTAAATGGAGAGGACCCCATCCCACTGAATGCAAAAAACAGGGCACCAATAATCATTTCAAGGGCTTCCAGGAAAAGAGAGAAAAAAAGGAAAAACAAAACATGCAAAAGAAAGGGGGCGTGAAATTAACAACACATCAGCTTGTGAAATTGCAGGCAATGTTCAACTTCACTTCTTAGTATCCATGTCTTAGAATAAATGTCTATTAAGGAAATGAAATATAAGATCTCTTTGAGAATGTAAATTTACCAGAAGAGAAGGCTTACAAATATTTGAGGCATGAGATCCAGATGTAGCATATGGGTAGAGGGATCTTAGGAGAGGCATAATTAAGTTGGAAGGAACTGGGACATTTGCCAACATGTGTTTATAGATCAATGCCTGGTGTTCCAGCTCCATCCATTGAGAGGGAGTAAATGGTCCCCTGAATCTAGCAAAAGAGCCATGCATACCTTCATTCAACTCCCCTGAAGCAAGTAAAAGCATAAATCAGTTCTTTCTTTTAACTTTAAAAAAAAAAAAAAAAAGCTTAGCTTTTGTACAGATCATTTAAACCATTTTTCCTAACTCATTTTCAACCACATATTCTCCCAATAGTAAAATAATTTTGCACCTAGACCCATAATTTTTCCTTACTTTTTAACCAAACATTCTCCAAAAAATCATTTTTCACAAAATCTATATCAAACAGGCATTTAGCTATATTCTTAATAAATTTGGGTTGGATAAATGAAATCTTTTTTTATTTTTTGCCATCTCGTTGCTACATCCGATAGAACTTGATTAGCAACAACAAGAAGCTATGTCTTTTAACATATTCTACCTAACCTCTTTAGGTCTACACAAGACATACTCCAACCCCCATGCTTTCATCTCTTATTTATTGTCAACTCATGCGACCCCTACTTGTTTGCTATATTATCAATTCTTACCTTTCCGCTTTAGCACAACCATAGATTCATCTAAACATCCAAATTTCCTCTGTATTTATCTTATTGAGATTCTATTTCTTTTACAGTCCAACACTCAATGCCATAAAGCATGAAAGGTCTAATCTAGCTAGTATTCTATAGAATGAGCCTTTGAAGTTCATAAAAAATCTTAGCCTAATTCTGTGCAATGCATCCTCTTAAATCCTTCTTTTTGTTAACAATCAAATCTAAATACCTGCCAAAAAAAAAAAACATTTTCTTCGATTATGTATTGAGGTTATTATCATGTTTATTTAGGTTATGACATTGCATGTGCTCTGTCTTAGTTCTACTCTACCTAAAAAATTCCAAAGTACTCCTCTAAAGTTCTAAATTACGATTTAATCCTTGTCCAAAACTATGTTATCAGTAAATAACATACACCAAAGAACTTCATTATCTGAGAACTTTGATTTACACCTTTATATGTGGTCAATTACGTTCTCCTACAATTTTTAGCATGTCTTATAATGCTGATACCTCTGTCATATGTACAATTTTGATGTCATTCATACTTATAACAACTAGGAACTGTTCCTCCAATTGTCCAACATAAAATATTCTTTAACATCTCATTGAGCAATTTTATCAACCATATATATACCTGAATTGCCCAAACACTTCCATACTTCCAAATGAATTCCATCTGGACAATCTTCATCCAGAATATTGTTAACAAAATTTATTGATCAAAATAAGAAGATTGGCAGAGTGAAAGGAATTAGACAGAAACTGAGAAAGTGAAAGCAAAACAAGACACTTCACTCTAAGTGCTCCTACCGCTGGATGCCCACTTTTGCACATTCCCACACATTAATCAGGTGTAAATATTTGTCAAAAATCAAAACACAAGTACCCTTTTTTGTTATTTTCTCTTTTCAAACAGTACTTGGGACCGGAAAAAACTGCAAAGAACCACCAGCCAGCATCCATTGCAGATTAACAATAAACCCACATCTCTCTTTCTTGCAAACCAAATAATTATAATATTACAGGCTTCAAAAAGAAAATATCGTTACCACTGGTCCAATGCTCTCTAACATCCAGATCTCCAAAAACTCACTATCAAAATATTTTCCATTTAAATATTTTTCTTTTCAAGAAACCCAATTTTGCAAATGCCCATATGCCAATTCTCAGAATTTTTTTGAACAAAATGGTATGCAAGTACAGTTCACGAGTTCAATTTTTTTAGTCTGACAAATAAATCTGACTTGCAAGCAAGGAACTTCATACAATATTCTAACAGTTTAAGCTTTAACACAAGCGGAGTTAGCATAATAAACTTCAACCCAAAGCATGCTCGTTTATGGGCATACCTCCTGTTCTGCTGTAATATTTCGTGTCATTCCTACCGTTGGAATGCAGATCAGCAGAAGAAAATGAAAGCATTTTCTGGCCATCATCACACCCTGATGGCCATAGATCGAATATTCCAACAGCAGTTCTAGCTATTTTTGATTCCTTGCGGGTATCCTCTGCATTTTCTGATCTTTCCTGCTTCCAATTCCCAGATCCATGGCGATTGCTATTGCTGGGCTCAGTTGAATCCGGACCAGCAGGATTTGGAGATGGTTGTTGGCGTGTAATCACCCCAAAATCCATTTTTGATGGAAAGAGAGAGGTTTGTGGGAATACTTGTGCACGAGAGCATTAGTTCATTGCAAGCAACGAATTGGAAGAGAAAAGGTGCAACCGATAGAAGAATATTTTGGTGAGATTTCAACAAGAAGCCAATAGATATTTTGACCCAATTGAGATGAAATCTAGCCGTTAAATTAAAAAATAGATTATGATGAAAGTAAAAAATATATATATAATTTAAAAATTGATAAAAATTATAGATCTTATTTATATGATTATTACGAAAATGAGGGCCAAACAAGGCCATTATCTTTGCTAAAAAAAAAAAGTGTGAACGGATTTTTTATCATTGAAACGGTGATAGCTTCGTTCATATACGAACTTGAAGTATTGGAGCTCATTTGCTACACGTTTGTCTAAATTAGTGTTAAAAATGTATGCGCAAGACATACATCTTTATTTTTAAGAAAATAATAAGCAAGAGGAGAAAACGAGATAACATCATCTCCAACCAATTACTAAATGGTGCAACTTTCGCACTAACTTATTTAACCCATGTTTGGTTCAGTTAAAAAAGTTTATTAAAATCAAAATCAATAATTAATTATTACAAAAAATTTCATGAGATCTAACAACTTTTCACTTAAAAATTCCATCAACTTTTTATCTAAGGATAATGACTCAAAACCGCCTTACATTTGCCTATATTGCAAAAGGAATATGTTATGTGTACATAAAAGTACACTTAACATTTGACATAACTGTCAAATGGCAGTCCCTATTAGGGCCTCTCCAATAGAGGGTTGCCTTCGGCAATTACGGGAACCTTTATGTCAAATGTTATGTACCCATAGTATTACTCATTGCGAAATACCTCTGATCCTCTCAAATTGACAAAAATCCCTTGTATGACCTATTAAGTACAGTTATCCCATTGCCCATCTCCGGCAAAAATCCACAATCGATGACAAGTCTGCCTTACATCACCCACAATTGGACCAGTTTCGTTCGCTGAAGGTCTCTCACCACGCTATTTGACATATCCTTTTGCAAAAGTTAAATTTTCATCATTTGTAATTCCATTTTTACATAGAAAAAATGAGTTTCTCAAATGAGTTGATTTATATTATGTGTACAGTTTCCTCTAGCGTTTATCAAAGATGTCTTTTTGCGATTTTGTTGTTGAAGTTGTGCTTCTGTTGTTGATTTTTTGCTTTGCTGGTATTTATCCTTTAGTGGTTTTGCTGCATTATTAGCTTTGGGAGTGATAGATTTTCATTATGCTATTTATGGTATACTTCAATTATCAATTATTCTAGTGGGATTATCAATTATGCAATGTTTTCAGCAACCTTTACCAATTTCAGGGCACACATTTGACCACAGACCCTGCAATCTCTTTCCCAATATATATGAACAACCAGTAAGAACACAGGAAAAAAACCAGAAAATTGGAAGTCCATATAACGGTAAGAACATTTTATTACACTTCAGATACATGGATAATCGAAAATCAAAATCATTACAGCAACACTAACGGAAATAACAACGGCAAGAACATTTTGTTACACATCAGATACATGGATAATCGAAAATCAAAATCATTACAGCAATACTAATGGAATTAACATCATTCGCTATCCTTCATTACCTAAAATAACAACACTACTTTAGCTCTAATTTCCACAAAAAAACCTACTCCTAAATCTAAAAGCATTCTCTTGTCTCTGCAATTCCATGACTTGTTCTTCGTGGGTATTCCCAGATTTTAGTAAGGAAAATGCTATGTGTACATTATGGTACACATAGCCGTGTCCATAATGGACACGTGTGCCCCCCCTATTGGG
>CAIGRB010136814.1:0-16431 GCA_903798255.1 Fraxinus quadrangulata
GTACTAATCACTATAAACGGGTCACATATTGTTTTGTATAGTTATGGCTCGAAGCAGTCGTCGGAGTTGGAATAATTGTCGGAATCGGAACAGTCGCCGGAATACTCGTCGAAATAGGAGCAGTCGTAGGAACTGTCACTAGAATCAAAGAGATCGTCGGAGCAGTAGCCGGAACAGTCGTCGGAATCGGAGCAGTCACCGGAACGGTCGCCGGATTAAGGAATATTTCAGATGAGTAAAAATTTATAATGCATAAGATTAGAGCGAGTCGAATCTAACAAAGAAACAACAATTCCATGCAAAAAAAGAAATGCAATTGTAACAAACATGAAAGTACGTGCATCTTTAGATCGTCAAATACTTTCTGATCAATCTCACTAGCAAAGTTGATTAGTAGTAAGGCTCTTCAATGAATAGTTCCACTGGAAACAACTTCCTAGGTCAGTTTTCATTTTTTTAAGCCAAAGCGAATGTACAAAGTGTATTTCTCGTGGACCTCCAAGTTTTATGTTGGTGGTGGGAAAACTGGTTTGATTCATTTTCCACATAAGGAAACATTAAAGAATAGTGACCCTAAAATACATTATGTGCTATCTTAAAGGATAGTGACCCTGAACATGTGTATGCATACAATTAAGTTTCACTAAGCCCCTGTTTGACAACCATTGTAACGAGTTTTTGGGAGGAAAAAAAGGATTTATACTTTTATTTTTATCACACGAAAAAGAATCTGAGATATTATTACCTTTACAATTTCTGAACTTGAGCTTGGATGTGCATAAGCTGCCAAAATACTCATGTTGAAATCATGTGACGAAGACGTGACATGATAATGGGTGAGAGACAGAACATAAAATGATACCACGAATCAGGGACAGGTAATGATAGACTAAAAAAATTTCAAATCTAACTAATATAAAAAAATAAAATAAAAAAACTTTTTTACATAAAAATTATTATTTTTACATCAAGGAATGGGCGGTAGCTCGGTCCAATCCCCCTACATCCGTTCTTGTCAAGAATGTGTATGATAGATGATATTTTCGTTGACGAATAATTTTGTAGAAAACAATTGTGCAAATTTATCACTTTTTGTGTACTAAATTACTAATCCCACCAAAACTATGAAAAAGGGAAAAAGAAATTCTCGGTAACTTCCTATAAGTGAGGTTTATTGAGAGCGGTAAAAATTATGTAGTAAAACTTGTCTTTCTCACCATTTTTACCATTAAATGGAGTAATAAATTTATCTTTTTCTTTAAATAAACAAAAATAAAAGAAAGAAGTAGAACAATAAAAAATAAAGAAAAATTGCAAATAAGGAGTCCCGTGCCTTTATAAAAAGTAAAAATAAATCCCACTTAAATCAATTAAATACATATTAATAGATAAAAATTAGAAAAAAAATTGTCCACCCCACCCCGATCAAACACCGTCTCCACAAACGCAATCAATCAACATCGGCATCACTATAATCACCATAGAAAAATTAATCGAAAGCAGCTCAATTGATGAGGTAATATCCTCTCTCTATCCTTTTGGCTGGACTACCTCGGGTTACATAATAATCGGCAAAAGTCTTTTGACTCTCTATAAAAAAAGTGTTCGACATAAATAAATTGCACTTAACCTTCAATCGACCAATTTAAACGTTGTAAAAATGATCTATCTTCATTAAATTGATTAAAACAAGAAAAAATAATAATAATAAAATTGCATCTTTCCCACTCCCACTCCCCCACCACCAAAACCCGACGGTCCAACCCACCCCAACTCCGACTATGAACAGCACGATTTTTCCCAAGAGTAACAGAAAAATTTTGTGAAATTTGCCACGAGGGTGGAATACTGACAAGGAACGCATTGCAGCTATTCTACAACTACAATACAACAACTTTCAAGCAAAGCACAACTAAAGGTAGATAAATAAGTCCTAGTCTGAAAACCATTAAAAAAAAATTCAAATTTGTTTTTAACCACTCACAATAAAATATTTCACACGTAAACTCAAATTTTTTTCTACTTTCTGATCACGCATTCTTTAAAAAAATTACTATTCCAAAATTCATTTATTCCAAAAAAAAACTCATTTTAATGGTTATCAATAAGGTGCATCCCCACTTTTCAAGTTTAAATTTTAGACAAAGTATTCATAGTAGAGAGAGATCCCACACTGCAAGCTAGCATTCATACTTTAGTGGTACCTAAGCCCATGTAATACTCTTTCATTCTCACTCGTAAAAATTTGGCCAAGTACAGGAATCGATAAAAGGATGAATGTCCAGGCATATCAAGAAGATAGTCATTCGACTCATAAACCAGGGACCACCAAATTTTCCTCCCGAGGTAGTTACTCAACACCAATGGTCAAACTGCAACAGAGAGCACCATATTTTCCGTCCAAGGTTACTCAACACCACCGGGCAACATGCAGCTGACTGAATACTCCAAAATATACACGAAATTGATACACAAGCTTAACCAAACTTTGAGCAGTAATTAAAGCAACGCTAATAAGAAAAAAGATATCTAATACAGATTAAAACACGAGGAACAGCAAAGCAGGACGACGGTCTTGTCTACTATTCATAAAAACGAAGTGAACGTGAACCAAAGTAGGCAATCATATTAAAAGATTACAGAATTATAAGAGCAAGCTACTATGAGAATAAAATCCAATATTACAAAACACTTCATGAACTGGAAACAGTAGCCATAACATGGTATTAAATGACATTGGGAGAACAAACAAAGGACCTTGTTCTGCCACTTCTCAAACACATTTATCGGCCCTTTTCAAAATTAATGCGCGATCTACCAGATGTTTCAAAACCATCACGCATAGAGCCTGCACCAGCCTTCAAGGTTCCTCCAGTACCAACTTTATCCATGGCCTTCTTCCCTTTCTTCACCTCCGTTAAAAACTGATCCAAACCAAATGGATCAGCTTCTTCAGCCTCTCTTTCAAACTCAACTGGCCTATCTCTTTGACTGGTTCTTTCAGATGTTCCTGTAAATGCCTTGTCAGGCTTAAAACGATCGGTTTTCATTAACTTGTCCAGCTGTTCGTCCGCACCTCCATACACCTCGTCATCTGCATCCTTCTTCGGTCTGTACAGAGTATTCATAGTAGATTGAGCAGTAAATAAGCCCTTGTCGTAAATGTTGTAAGCATCATCGGTGGCAAAACCAGAGTCCATCCCTTTCTCCTGGTTAAACAATCTCTGGTCATACATAACTTCACCCCCTCTTCCAGCTCCAGCTGAGGCCATTCCAAGAGCGACTTTCTCACTAATATCACGATCTCTATCCCTTGTAATTTTGCTCTTCTTCCCCATTGCGGCATCTTTTGCCTCCAGCCTTCTCTCCCTCTCCCTCTCACGCCGCCTCTCCTCACGAATTTTCTCCCTCTGCAACCTCTCCTCTCTTTCCTCCTTTGACTCCTTGGGGGCATCTCTCACACGCTCATAATCAACACTCATATCATCGCTGTTGATTGCACCCCTCTCAGAAGGCATTTGTGCTGCAGCAGCAGGAGCAACACCAGTTCTCTCAGATCTCGCCTTCCTGGCCAACTCCCGCAGCTCCATCTCTTTCTTCTCCTTTTCTTTCATCATCATCTCCTTCTGAACCTTTGACCGCATTGCAACAGCCTCTCTTGCCTTCTGTTCTGCAACATATAAAGCCTCTGACAATTTAGCAAAATTGTCATTAATCTGAACATCCTGAAGCCCTCGACCATCAGCAGCCAGACGTTTGTCAAGTGGTATTGTATACCCCTTAGGGTTCTTCCAGTTGGAAATACACGGTGGAATCTTCCAGTCCTGCTGATCCTTCACAGTCACAGGACGTGGTGGAGAATGCATAACCGGCACTGGGGGAGAACCAGATGCCTTTGGGACCCTCTTGTGTTTAAACTTGGGTGGGTCCAAGGGGTCAACTGGCATTTCAACCATTCGGATAATTCTTTCCTTGGCTCCTGAATTAAATGCTGCTGACTGTTGAGATGGCTTGTACTTAATAAACTTAGAATCCGAAGACTGGGTTGGAACATTTTTTGGTTGCGCAGCACTCAACCTCACATTCACAATCTTCTCAAGTGCAGCCTTAGTCTCCAGCGTCGTCTCATCAATCACTTTCTGTATCTCATCCACAACTATCTCCTCGTTCTCGTCATCTTTCAAAACCTTCGGGACCAAATCCCTATGCTGTGAATGCACAATCTTCTTTGCATTCTCATTTTGCCTCACGATTGCATCGTATCTCACATTCCCCTGATCATCCACTGTAATAGGCAAAGTCCTTGAACCAGCATTCTGAGACTTGCTCCTTCCCATACCAAGTGGGTACTGTGCATAGTGGATTTCTGGAAATGCTCCTCCATCACCAAAGTCCTCAGGCTTCGAAGGTTTAAATCCAGCCCGTTTCAAGTATGGCGGCACCGGCTTGGGTTTCACCATCTCAGATATTTCAGCCTCAGATGAGCTATACCTTTGTTTGAACCAAGGATCATTAGAATGGTCGTAATGTGTAGTCCCTGATGATTTTACTGGTGGAAGAAGCTCCTTTAATGCCGCCATCACCCTCTCCTCACACTTAATCTGCAAGATTAAAACAAAAATAAGAAAACAATAACTCCAGCTGAACATTTTCTAGAATGAAAACATAATAATACAGTGCAAATTTCTGTAAATGTAATACAACAGCACAGACATTTTCTTAAAGTGCCTTTTTATCAAAAGCATGGTCAAAAAGTCAATTTAACCCCTTCTAAGACAAGGTCTTCTACTACTGTGCCTTTAGCTTCTTCTCTACAGAAATGGTAGTACCTCCTACCCCAATCCCTACCCGTGTTCTGGGCCCTCACCCCAACTGTGAGCTCCGGAAACTCCCTATAATAAACCCGCAAGATGCCCTGTCTGCTGAGAAACAAGTATGGTATTTCTATAGCAAGGAGATTGGATAACTTATTCATGTCTATGTGATTGTCAATTTTATCAAAGATATATAAACATATTAAGAGGCCTATTCAATCTGCAGCATCAAAAAATTTGTATTTCCATCATATATATTTGTAACAAGAATGCTGTGCAGAGATACAGTTCTTGTTTAATATATCATGTGAAGTTTCAGGAATTCTTTATCAGGGTTAAAACTTTTTTACAAAAATTGTCACGTTTCCTTCAAATCTTGATAGATAATGTTATCCTACTCAGCAATGCACTTAAAGTATGGCAGATGGCATTTAGGGCTGAACAAAATTCTCGAACTGAATCGGATCGATCCGGACCCGAACCAAATTGAATCGAACCGAACGGTTCTTCTTAAGTTAATTACCCGAACAGGTATCTGAATCGAGAACCAACAGGTTTTGTTCGAGTTTCGGTTCTAGATCATAACTGAAAAACTGAATAAGAACCAAATCTCTCTAATTTTTTTAATTTTTTATCTTAAATAACTCATTATTTTATTTTAAATAAATTGTTAACTAAATAATTTAGTCCAAACCTCAAATATGATTTTACTATTTCTAATTTTCAGTCAAGCCCAACTTAATCAAATTGATTTAAATTTTATCAAAATCTCTTATTCTACCGTAGTGTCATTTCTACCGTTTTATTATTGTGAACTAGCCATCTTCCTCTTCCTGTGATTTTAACCGTCAAATCTATGAAAAACTTAACAAAGGGGTGCAAAAGATATCACAAAATTGGACTATGTTATTTTGTAAGGATTAAGATTGAATATGTCATAGTCGAATTAATTTAGTGTTGTAATATAAAAAAATTTAATTATTATATGGAATCCCGAAATCGAATAGAACCAAACTGACTCGAACCCAAACAGTTCCATAATTAAATTTAGACCCGACGGTTATAATTAATAAATACCCGAAAATTTCAGGTTTGGTTCGGTTCTAAAGAGAACCGAACCGAACCGGACTATACCCACCCCCTAATGGCATTACTTCGGGGGTCTCGAAATTTCACTGCCGGGGTGAAAACCTAATTAAATCTAAAGTACTGGTGGGAATGGGTGAGGAAGATGGTGTTCAGAAATATCAATTAAAAGGAGGTCAATACACACAGCAGTGCAAACCAAAGGGAATGATGACCTTGGTTGTACCAAGTTTGAAACCAAGTGAATTTATTTTTTGGGCCTCCTTAAAACTGACCGCTACTAGTTTAAAATACAGTGGTCCAGGTATATTGTTTAAAAAAGCAGCTATTTAATTTCACTTAATTTCCAAGATTAGTAAGTTGTAAAATTCATTTATAACTCAAAACAACAAAAATTTGCATGAAGCAGGGAGAGATCAATTAGAACATATTAAGCCCCAATTTGGTGAGGATTAAAATTAGATTTTAAGTAGCTTTTGATATAAAAAAAAATTGAAGTGTGTTGTTAGAAAGTTATGGAACCCATATCCAAGAAGAATCCTTGAGAGAAATTCAATATGATTGATAGAAAAATTAAATTGAATACGGTACACAAAGTTCAGCATTTATAAACACATAATGGCTGCTAACCAACTAAACTAACAACTATAACTGTACAACAGATTCCAGCTCACATGCTAATTGTCTAAACTAACTGCCAACCTCCAACTAACATAAAAGATTTCAGCAGCAACAAAATTCAGACTCAGGTTTCTTTCCTTTGCTTCTTGAGCCTTCAATTCCAACGTTTCTATATCATGTTGTAGGTTCCAACATAGCCGGTGTTTAGTATTGATTTAAATCAAATTTTAATCTAAGTCAAAGTCAAACAATCAATATTAATCACATATTTTCCTTCTCCCAGTAAGCCTCATTCTATTCCTTCATATATTTCTACTTCTAAGTTGTCATCTAACTATAGAGCTTTTGTTGCTGCTGTTTCGTCTACCTTTGAACCTAAAACTTTCAAACAAACTATCCTATACCCTCAAAGGAAAATTGCTTAGGCAAATGAAATTAAAGCTCTAGAATTGAATCATACTTGGGACCTTGCTCTTCTACCTCCACATAAGACTGCAATAGGATGCAAATGGGTTTATCGTGTGAAATTTAAAGCTGATGGCAAAGTTGAAAGGCACAAAGCTCAATTAGTAGCAAAAGGGTATACTCAAGGACTTGATTTTTTTTTATACATTCTCCCCTGTAACAAGGATGACTACAATTCGTACTTTACTTTCCATTGTTGCAGTAAAACAATGGCATTTACATCAACTTGATGTAAATAATGCTTTTCTACATGGAGATTTGCATGAAGAAGTGTACATGCAGCTGCCACCGGGTACTCCTCACCTACTGATCCTAGAGTTTACAAACGCAAAAGAGCTTGTATGGTTTAAACCTGGCTTCAAGACAGTAGTTTTCAAAATTATCCTCATCTCTGGTTCACTTTGGTTTTATTTAAGGCAAGTCCGATTCTTCTTTGTTCATCAGATAAACTTCAACGAGTTTCATGGCCCTACTGATATATGTTGATGAATTTATCATTGCATCTGATAACCTCGCTGATATAGACATCTTAAAGAAGTATTTCCATGATACTTTCACCATCAAAGACTTGGGTGAACTATGTCAATGCAAGTATGCCTTAGATATTCTACAAGATAGTGGTTTTTCTGGTTGTAAACGTGTAGCTTTTCCTATGGAATCCACACTAAAGATGAGTGCAAATGATTCGTCCCCTCCTCTGTCCAATCCTGCATCCTATAGAAGGCTTGTTGGTCGTATCTTATACTTTACAATAACTAGGCCTGACTTGGCTTATTCGGTACAAGCATTAAGTCAATTCATGGCTAATCCTAGTAACACACATCTTCAAGCTGCTGAGAGGGTTTTGAGATATATTACGGCAACACCAAGTCAAGGCATTTTCTTGTCTGCAGCTTCTTCTATGCACTTAAAAGCTTACTCAGATTGTGATTGGGGAGGATGCATCAACACTAAAAGAAGTGTCACTGGCTTCACAATTTTCCTTGCAGATTTCTCATATCTTGGAAATCGAAAAACAAGCCAACTTTCGGTCATTCTTCTGCTGAATCTGAATATAGAGCCCTAGTTTCAACCACCTGTGAGCTTCAATGGCTGATCTACCTTATGGCTGACTTATATATTACTCATCCTCAAGCAGCTTTACTTTACACTCACAACAAACCTGCCTCTGATAAGGTTTCTAATCTTGTTCATCACGAAAGAACAAAGCATATTCAACTAGATTGTCATCTTGTTATAGAGAAATTGCAAGAAGGTCTCATCAAAATCATCTACATCCCTTCCAAACATCAATTGGCTGATATACTGACTAAACCACTTGGTTCTCTCAACTTTCATCATCTCATCAGCAAGATGGGATTGATAAACATCCATTCCCCTCTTGAGGAGGGTGTTGAAACCTACAATCTCATGTAGAAGCCTTGGAATTGAAGGCTCAAGAAGCAAAGGAAAGAAACCTCAGTCCGAATTCTGTTGCTGCTGAAATCTATTTGAGTGTTGTGTTAGTTTGAGGTTGGCAGTTAGTTTAGACAGTTAGCATGTGAGTTAGAATCTGTTGTACATTTATAGTTAGTTTAGTTGGTTAACAGCCATTATGTGTCTATATATGCTGAACTTTGTGTACTGTATTCAATTTAATTTTTCTATCAATCATAATGAATTTTTCTCAAGGTTTCTTCTTGGATTTGCTGCTCTCTAAATTCTAGATTAAAGAATTGCACAAGCTAAGACAGCAAAATCACCAAAAAAATTAAAAGAAAAGGCCTTGGTAAAAAAAAAAAAAAAAATCAGCAATCACAAATCTGCAGTAAATAAGGAAGAAGGAGCTATATCCTAAGTGCGGGGAAGAAAAAAAAATGATTATCCTGAATTTTGAAGAACCGATAAAAAAAATTTTTGAACAAAAATGTTCTTACCAATAGTCAATAATATCCTGAAACCAATGAATTAATACAAAATATGAGATTAACCTGTAAAAAGTACGCAAAATGTCAAATTCGAGATACAATAACATGACTACCAACATCTAATGATAATAAGAATGCAGACAAAATGAATATTTCCAAAAAAAAAAAAAAAATCTCAAAGTATCAATATATAAATCCTGCACCAGCATGGTGAGATTCTCCAAAGCTCTCACAAAAAAGAGCAAAAAAACAGATATTGAAACGTAGTTTCAAATAAGTTGGTAAGAACTTAGACTCAAAAAGCTTTACAAAAAGTAACATCACAACTCATGAAGGTATTGAGTTTACCATACTAATTCGATTACAAACTACAAGCAAAAACACTCTGAAAAGAACAAACATTCAGCCAACAAATAACATCTTACTTTATATTCCCATTTCCTCTTTTTAATGAACAATACTATTAAACAATTTTTTTCTTGGTTAAAACTTTAAATTACCCATACAAATGCAAATATGGTTGTCAACATGACAGTTTGGAACACATAAATACTGCATATTTTCTCTATTGTTGTAGACCTCCTCTTCTCACAACGAACAAATTTTGTTTCCCGCATTCATATATAACTTTTTGAAAATTGGATAAATCTGAAAAAAAAAAATTTAATATCTGAAATCGCAATCCTTCTAAAAGATTTTTAAAAAAACCATTACATCTGATAATTGGATACCTTTGTGGGTTGAGCTTGAGATTAAAATAAAATGATTGTTGAATATGATTAGAAGATGACAGTCTAGAGTTCTGGAAAATAGGAAAATTGATAGTTCTATACGATGAACTGGTAGAAAAAGATGAACATCGGAAAAGACTTTGTAATCAGCTTTAATAATAACACTAAAGAATCTAAATCAAAACTTTCAAAAAAAAATGAAACATAATATAATAATCGAGGCTTATAGTATATTTACCTGATTGATTGAGTGTAAATAAGGTGGAAGAAGCAAGATCTGATAGAAATTTAATATCCAAATTTGTCTTGGATAGATCGGAAAGTGTTATGCTCCGATTTCGCTTCGCTATCGACTAGGGTTAGGATGAGAGGAGACGAAAAACGGACAGATGAGCTCAGAATTGAATTCTGAGAATGAAGTTAGAAGAGATTGGGGCTAAATTCTGAATTAGGGTTTAGATTTTTGAGCGATGGAAAGGAGATTGTTTCTTTTTGAGCTTCCAGTATGCTATTAAGTTTTTTAAAAGTCATTTTAGTCCATAAGAATTTAATTTCGTACACAAGTGCCCCCATTTTACTCTTAAGGCGGTACATGGATTTCGATTCGGATTGGAAAGAAAGGAAGAAAAAAGAGAGGAATCCTCTTTTCGACTCCGACTCCGACTCCCCCACTCTATCTTCCAATTAAATAGAACTTCCTATTGAAAACTTTTATTTGATTTATAATATGAGTTAATAAGATCAAATAATATTTATGAATATATTGAAATGAGTAATTAAAATGAAATTCGATTATTTGTAAATAATTTATAAATTTTGTCAAACGAATGGTAGATATCCATCTTCATTCAATCACTACAAAACAAAAAAATAAAGTAGCACATTTATCCATAGTTAAATAATGAGAAATTTGCAAGAGAGGTTCCAAACTTTTTAAAATACGCAATCAATTTTCAAACTTTCTAATCGTAGTACCTATATTTCAAATCTTTTAATAAATGCAATCGTTGACCAAGAGTCAAATGTCCTAATGCAATGTAAAATGGTCTCCAATATTTCCCTCCTTCTCTTGAAAAAGGAATTCTTGATTTACTATTCATTTTTGTCACATTAATTCTCACATTTGACATCTTTTGAATTTGTTTGTTAATAGTTTTGTAGTGTTAAAATTGAGTATATAATATAATAATAATTAAATGGATAATATCTTCAATACATATCTTCTATCGTAAAAATATCTTCTAATTCATTCTTCCTCTCAAAACTTTTCACTTCTCACTCTTTCTCTCTCACTTGTTCTCAGTGGCGTCGTGAAGTGGCAAAAAGGTATCTATCGGGTAAGGTTCCATATTGTTTTGGTAATATCATTTCTCGTGTTTGATATTATTATTTTTTTTTAGTTCGAACAGCATTATGGATCGAAATATCATATAAACATTCATTGAACCAATAATAGAGAGTCGGAAGATATGTTTGACGAGGATGACTGCGAGCTTCTTCAGGAAAGCAATATTTTTGTTTCTCTTACAAAATTTGTACGTCGTACGTGTGCATTCTTTGGTGGTTTTTATGAAATTTAGGGTTGGTGGTTCTGTTAAATCCATAATTTATAATTATTTGCATTTTGTTAAAATTAATTAAGAGAGCAAGAAGTTTAAGCGATTAAAAAAAGCTCGGAGAGATACAGAGGAAGCCACCTCTAGGTTTTCTGATGAAGATGAGTTCGTTGGAAGTGGAAAGGGAGGGCATTCAGCAGAGGAAAAGCTTAAACACATCTTGTTTGATGATGATGAGGGTATATTTCATTCAAATTGTCCTTCATTGTTAGTATTTTTTGTTTGTTAACAATTTGTCTTGATGTGTCTGAAATACTCTAGCGCAACCACTCGAGGATATTGTTGAGGAGGATGAACAGCTTGAAGAATAGGATGCAGACACTGGGGAAGAGGACGAAATGGCCGATTTCATTTTTTTATGAAGAAGAAGTCGATGAACATGAAGTTCCAGTTAGGTATATCGTCATCTTGGACGTCTGCAAGACAATTCTATGAATTGATTTTCTGAACTATTTAAACCCAAAAATACTAGGAAAACCCTGGGGATCTCATCATCAGCTCTACAGGAAGCGCATGACATATTTGATGATGTCAATGACCTTCTGAAGCTTCGCAAGAGGAGTTTAGGAATACTCCGCGTACTCCACGTAGCGCGGATTTCACTCTGACTGCACAGAAAAAAATTGTCAAAAAATGAACATTTCATTATTCTACTTAATTAAATTTAGGTAATAACATTTGCTTACATTTTGTACAAACTAAATATAATTTCAATTATTAATAATTTAATTTAAAAACATCAATAAAAATTACAAAATCTTACAATCGTTTACAAATTAGAATTCCTTTCGGGGGCGTTGCCATCGAGTCCCTACGCGGGGCGCTACCCCCGCGACCTGACTGATCAAGTTGATTCCCGTCGGGGGCAACCCCCTTATGTTATCGTATGTGATTTGATTCACAGTCCGCGTTGTGTAGAGTGCATATTTCATACATTTTTCATCTAAAGTATCAGCTAAATATCTCTGAGACGGAAAAGCATCTCTTCAGTTTTCACCATCGATTTGCCTTCAACCTAATTTCATCATTCTCTCACCTCATTAGAAAATAACGGTAGCTCCCTTTTGTTACTTTCATATTTTCTTTACATCTGATTCCACAAAGTAGTGCTATCAATTAATATTTGTTTTCCATCGATTTCTGAAAATCAAATCTTGATGGGAAGGAGGAAGGAGCATTGATTCGTATCGCATCATCAATGTCTATTCTTGCCCTACAAAAAACTTGAATCCACCATGGCATTTGCTTCATGGAATCAACAATCGGTATTTTTTCTTTCTCCATTACATGTATATATTAAGGGTGTGCAAATATAATTGTTTCCCCTTTTTCCCCTTTTTTGATACTTAACTTGTTATTGTTTTTTGGAATTGTTGTTATTTATATTCATGAATTAATTATCATTTATTGTCCTGAATATTTATTTAGGATTTTATTACATTTCATGGACATATCAATGATATCACATATATGTTGAAGTGAGTTTTAGGGTTTTGAGTATATTGATTATGAATCTCTTATGATTCTATTATTTTTTATATCTTTAATAAGAATAGAGTGTTTTTTTTTTCAAACTTTATAGCTGGGTCACTGTTCTTGAATCTGTTCCAGCAAGATGTTTGTGATGTATGAAAATAAATAGGTCTTGATCATCAATTGTGTTAATCTTGGTTGACCGAGAAGTTATTTGTTCCTAAAAATTATAACCAACCCTTCAAAATATATTTATTTGATTTTGTGGCTTCAACCTTCGAGTTAGATTATTGAACTTCAATTTTGCTAAGTGAACATTTTTACTGTATCACTAACATGTCAAGAAAAATACATGTAAAGAAATACAATTTTCTCTATTCATTTATTTGAAATTTTCCTTTCTTGCTCCCTTCGCTTTTTTTTAGGGCTATTGAAGGTAAGTACATGTTGGATATTATCAAAAGTAGCTACTCTTTGGTGTTTATCAGAATTGTAAACATAAAATCTTTACTGCATCAAAATTACACTTTTCATTTTTAATTATCAACACTTTTTCGATATTTATTTCTTGACATTTTCAACGTCACAATATTTCAGCATAATTGTGTGATTATTAATTGGATGTAAAAATTTCTTATTGATTCAATATTTAATTATAATTTCTTTCATGTTGCCTTTCAATTTAAATTCATATTCATCATGTTATTTATGTCGTTTGATTGCTTGTTTCTGGCATTTTTTCTTTTGTTGGAGAATATACATTGTTATAATTATATTGTTGTTTTTCTGTTCTATATCTGTTGTCCACTTCTTTTACCTGTAACTAATTTGGCTTTGGAACATTTCAGGCTTTATGATATTTGTGTATCTTTTTTAGACTTACCTTTAGTTGTGGCAACATGGTCTTCTAAGGTTACAAACACTTCCAAACCTTCTTATGGGAGTAATTAGCCAAGAGAAGTTTCAAAAATCTCGTGCCTATAGTCTTCATAAAAGGTTGATTATTATTACTTTTTGCTTTAATTGTAATTAATGTATGATCTAAGTTTTTCTTGCACGAGTTTTCCACTAACTACAAGTTTCTTTGTTACTGGTTTTTATTTCAGCTATTTACATTCTATTTACGAGCTTATAATCATACTTATAGACTCTGCAATTCTTTACTTCGGAATATTGCCCTAGTTTGGAAGGCAATTCCTCCTGTATTTTGTTGGTGCTCATTTGTTTAAGAACTCTCTATTAACTTTTTTTTGTCTTTTGTGACTGCAAATATCAAGAGACTTTTTCTAGATTTTGCTCTCAATACAAAAAATGAGATATTCCACACACTTACATTTTTAGCAGGCGTGGTCGCAAGTGCATATACATATCTTCTTATTTGCTTAGAAGGATATCGATCTTTCTCATTTATAGATGTTGGTTACATATTCTAGATCAGGTGGTTTGTCTTTATGTCTCGTGAACTTGCTTTGCCTCGAGAATAATGAATCAACTTCAAAATAGTATTACGTCATCTTGTAATTTTTGTAAGAAGATTCGTTTAATAAATCTTCAAGTCATACCAATTTTCGAAGGACAGAATGTTTCACAAGCATTCATCAGGTTAAAAATTAAGTTCACTAGAACTTCTTCTTGTTCTATAGAGATGTAATATAAAGTTTGCTAATGTTCATTATTCATTTTTTAAAGTAGCATTTTCCCTTTCCTTTTCCTTCCAAGAGTAGCTCTAGTCCAGCATCTTAAAATCTATCAAAAAAATCGACAAAAATTCATCATAAATCCTCACATTTATGAAGTTTGGAGTAAGATTCATCGAAATACTTTCCTATTCAATAGTTTCCTGTAATCTTGTAGCAACAAGCATAATTTTTAGCACTATATTAATCCTGCATCTATTTGGAAACGTTCTTTGAACATGTTCACACTTACAAACATGTATTTTTCGTGGCGTTTTGGACAAAAACTTGTACCAAATTAAACTGTTTTTGAGAATTCTTACAAGTTCACCTAAGTACATATAGATTATACCAATAGTAAGGTGAAGTAGAAGTAATTCATGTGCGTATGTGAAACATATTACTCCCCTTAATCTCTTTCAACTGAAAAAAATTCATAATTTTCTATTTATGAACCAATATTATCAACAATGAGAATCAATTTCTACCATCATGTTATTCTCTTGAAAATGATTTTAAAAGAGGGAAATGAAGGAACAAATTATTACACTGGACACATTTGATTAATTTGTTTACTAATATTTAAGGATTTGGATTTCTTAGTAAGGCAAACTGATAAATCAAATCTGAAATCTAACCAACAAGCTTTTTTAAAACATTCTTTAATCTCTTGCACGAACTAATATTTATTTTACGTTCTAATAAAAGAATTTGTATCAAATTAAGATATTCTTTATTTTAAACAAATTGCCGCATATACAACATACTTAAGATTGACATGGCTTTCTATTTTTTATGTACCCTCATTATTTATATCTATAAATATTTTGAAGAACACTTTACAGTCAACTGTCTCGTTTCTTTCCTCTTATATTTTTCTATTTTGAAATTTTTTCCTACTTGTCATGTTTACATTTTTTTAATTTGTTTTTCTTATTATTTGTAGCTGTTTGTTTTAAGCTAATTTTAGCATTTGATGTAACCGGTTAGTACGCACCCATAGTTCCAAGATAGAGCTTGTCCTTTCTCTCCTTACTCACAAATTCATTTGTACATTCAACTATATGATTATTACATGTTATCTATTATTTATTTATGCTATTTGTAAACTGAATTTCGCTTAAATGCTTTAGCATGAAGAATTGCATTTGATGACTAGGTTTTACAAGTTATTATTTTTTTTTGTCTGAAATTGTGTTATTTATTTTATTAAAGGGATTTTGAGCTTTCTTAATTGCAGATAGAGAAGATAAATTTTGAAGAGTATTATGATTATATGTTTTTTTTTTTCACATGTTAAGTTTTTCCTTTTTATTCATATGGTTTTTAATAAATAATTTGATTTATATATAAGGATTGTAATGAGAAGGCATTGACATTTATATGGATTAAATGTTCTATGACCGTGCATTATTATGTTAGATAAAAACTTAATAAACTTTCACAATAATTTAACTTTTCATTAATATTTGATACACTAAAATTACCTTAAAAATATCAAAGTCTGTACATTGTACGGGCATACGACTAGTAATTAAGAAAAATGAAGAAGATAAATACGAGAAGGGTAATTAGCACATAACATTCCAATATTTAATTGAGTGGAAAACGTCTTTATCTTTCATTTTTTTGACATTTTCACCCTTATTTTTACCTTTTATTGCAAAAAATATCATTCATATCTATTTTTTTAATTAAAAAATATGAAATAGCAAATATAGCATTCTTTTTAAATAAAACAAAAAGAAAAAAACTAATTGCAATTATAGTCCCAATTTTTTTTTTTATGAAAAACGCAAATAAATTTCAAATAAATTATTAAAATTGTAATTAGTATAATGCCCATATCTTTCATCGTTATTGCGAAAAACGTCAATACCTTCATTTTTTGACATTTTTACTCTTAATTATACATTTGATCGCACAAATCATCATTTTCATCCAATTTCTCAATAAAGAACTGTGAAATAATGAATATACCCTCATATTTAAATATTTTTTTTATTTCTAATTTTTAATAATTTATTTGGAACTCGTTTGCA